>JAHWFP010079013.1:61563-88614 GCA_023313725.1 Lithobius niger
TAATGCTTTCCAGCCTCTTACTGACAAAATTTTACACCTAGACCCTAACTGTCAAAGCTTGTCCGTGTTCCTTCTAGGTTTTGACTTTTAGATCCTTACTCTAAACATTTAACGTTCCGTTTTTGTTTATTAATATTGTTTGATTGCTCGTTAGCATCGGCAACCTATTATCCAACGAAATTCTTCAGCAACATTTGGATAACTTGCTCTCAGCACGGTTGATGTAGTGTTCAGTTCCATCTCTGTGCCAATTAATATGCTTCAGTACTGATGAAGCATTGTTCAACTAGATGTCAGCATCAGCTTGAAGTTAACACCCATCGTAGCATCTGAAGATAATACTGCAGTTTGCAAATTGGCTTCGAAGGCTTTATTCATATATATACGCACAAGTTTTCCTAATGAAGACCTTGATCTCTATAAAATTTAAATATCGTGCTCCACTTGAGCTTGGGTGAAAGGAAAAAGGTAGTGCACTTGATTTGTCTCGAGGCGGAGACACTGAAGGAATATTTATATGCGAATCCGATTACATAATGACTGCGTCCATGTATTCTTGGCCTATTAAACGAAACAAATTACACCATACTGTAGAGCTAGGTAATTGCTATCCATACTTGGAAGTTGGTCTACTTACTCGTTGTTAGGATCTGTAAACCACAACAAAGTTGTTGATGTGGGAGGGGTAGGGGAGGTAAGGCGAATATGCATACATGGTTCTAGGATAGTTTGCACTGTAGGGGTACTATTTTGAATGCTGAATTTTGTCTAAATTTCCTTTTTTTTTAAAATTGCTTTAGTTAGGCTAGTCACCTTTTTTCTGAATTTCAGTTAATTTTTCTTATATTAAACTTGATTTAGGCAACTTTTAATAATTTTGAACACTAAAAGTTCTGTAGTGTTAAATGGCCATACCTTCACTATATTCGTGGACTTGTATCAATACGGAGTCACGTTAATTCCTGGATTGTTAAATACTGACTCGCGTGTTGCGACCCGGAATTACAGCAACTCCGGTTTCTTAATTTGCTTTATAAGTGTGTTAAATAATCCGGAATTGTGGTAACATGGAATTACCATAACTCTTGTCTAATTACACAATAACATGGTTGCAGTTTCTGATGCTATATGTATAGCCGCAGCGAGCGCGGCGGGGATGTTATTTATGGTAATTCCGGTTCCCTTGCAGGAGTGCATATTTCAGAAAAATCAAAGAGTTACGTTAACTCTGGGTTACCACAATTCCGGATTGTTTCAGACACTTAAAGCAAATTAAGAATCTAGAGTTACTGTAATTCTGGGTCCCACACACAGGTCGGCATCAGGGTTGATAATGATCATGATTATTTTAAAATAATCGAATTAATCAGATTATATAATCAGACTTTAATTACATGTAAAATTATGACATAGTTAAAGTTACTAGAGTTTGCTGTATTTCTTGCTTTATAGTTGCTAATGCCAATACGTATAGATCTCTTAAGTATTAAAAGTTTGAAACGTGTTTACGACTTGTAAATTTCAATATTAACAGGCACACCGCAACTGGTATTACAGTAATATTACTTAGTAAAGGTGGTGTAGGTGTTGTGGTACACCGGCAAATTCTTCACAATTGAGCCGATAAATGAACAGTGTCACGTCATCTACAGTTGCTATAGTTGCCTCCTAGATAAGTTGCAAAGTCCTTCAGCTTTTTCCTGGGTTTATGGGTTTGAATGTTGCCAATAATTTTCCTTCCATGGTTGTTCCTAGTAGGTTGCGTATTTTTGTGTGGGTCAGGCCAAAAAAAGTAGAAGACATTCGTTCCTGACTGCAGAAGATTCAACAGCAGTGTATTTTATTTTGGTTCTTAAGTTCTTTTGTGTCAAACCTGGTCCCTGATTATAAGCAGGTGAATTTCAATTTTAATCAAATGATTATAATCGTGATTAATCGTAACAACCCTGGTCAACAGTTACGGAAATCTCAGAATTAACGTGACCTCGTGTTGCTACAATTCCGGCTCCCCTATTCGTGCACCCCACATGAAATAGCTTTTGCAATCATTTACATCGGTTAGAGCAAATGTAGCAAAACTATGGCACGCCGTTTTATTTAAAAATAAGTGCTAGCAATAACGAAAATACAATTCCTGATATCGGAATATCTCTAATCCTGATATCACAAATGCAATTTCCGACATCCAAAATTACTTTTGCGATATTGGGAATTCATGCGTATTTCTGATATCCAGAATAGTATTTCCGATATTGAAAATTCATTTTATAATATCGACAATTCTAATTACAATATCAGAAATTAAACTTCATTTTCCGGTATCGTAAATTGAATTGCAGATATCACAAATGCTATTTGCGATATCGGAAATTGAAGCCAATTCCTGATATCCACAATAAGATTTTTCGATATCGGAAATTGCATTTGCAATATCGAAAATAGAATTTTCGATATCGGATGTTCTAATTTAATTTTTCATATCGGGAATTCAACTTCCGACATTGGGAATTCGATTTTCGTGATTGGAAACTATAATTTCTGATATCACAAATTTAATTCCGATATCGCAAATTATATTCCGATATCGCAAATTATATTCCGATATCGCAAATTAAATTTTATCGGAAAAAGAATTCCCGATATCGGAAATAGAAATTCCGATATCGGAAATTGTATTTTCGTTATTGCTAGCAGTTATTTTTAAATAAAACGGCGTGCCATACAAAACTGTCTCACAGGAGAGAATACGTTTGTACCATTTACATACATTTCAACTAATGTTACAAAATTGAGGTCAGGCAAGGATTATCAGCATAAAAGCAAGCTACCTTTTACTATGCTCAGCGACAGCTAGACTTAAGTGAAAGCATAGACCCCCACGTGCGCAAAACTAACAAAGAATTTTACCATTCTACTTTTGAGTGATAGAAATATGAATGTAAACAAAGATGCTCAAACTCAAAAAATGTCATACTCGTCAGTATTGCGACTTTTCGATTGGCATTATCCGAAAAATAATATTTTCAGTCCTCCTATAATCTTCGTCAGGCAGCAAGATACGCGCGAACTACAGTCCTATGTAATTGTATGCACTCTTCTAGATGGATCGAATTCAATCGGGAACGATTCAAACTAGACGTGTCTGTGGCGCTCTGTATCGCGGAGGCCCACGATCATATCTAAACTGCGGATGCCGTCTAAAGGTGCCGTTGTGTTCTCCAAATCTTCTGCTGGCAAGGTATTTAATTGCAGGAAATGATGGCCCATGAAGATTCATGAGGTGTTGCCCTGCCAATAACTCATATTCGATTGCAATTGACGCTAACACTCTGAAGTGTCTGTCATTTTTGGAATTCGACACTAGCTATCTTGTGAGCGGTGCGTATGTTATGAGTCGCGATACTGCTGGTAGTTACGGGTAAAAATTGGCCTAAAAGCTGACAATTAGCCTATGCCTGAAATGTAAAATAAGCTTAAAATCTAACACATTCTTAACGGGCAATTTTGGTGGTTACTGCTCTTATCCGATTTCACACGTAATAAATAAAGCGTGCAGTGCCGCTCCGAACCGTGCAATTTTATTTCACACGTAATAAATAAAGCGAACGTGGCCGAACGTGGCCGTGATTTTGCGCTCCAGCTTGGCCACGTTTGAAAACGTGGCCGGCGCGGTTCGCTTTAATTATTACGTCTGAAATCTGATGCGTGCCGTGCCGCGCTGCGTGAAGTGACAAAACGGCCTGCGACCCCATAATGCAACGCGCTGTTTGCCCCCAAAACAAACTGACGATATAATCAAAGCAGACTACGACTAATAAACATAGCTATAAGCAGTGGCGTAACGTACAGGTAGGCTAGGTAAGCATTGCTTACGGGCCTCTGCAATTCGGGGGCCCGCCAGAAGTCGAAATATGGACATGGACAACATCATTGAGATTTTTGCATTGAGAAAAGCATGCCGAAACTATCACCTTAAAGGCACATAAATCCCTCCGTCCTGGCCGCGTTACTCATACGTCAACTGCGCTAAAATATAGTTCACACGATTGCAGGCGCATTGCTCAGTGAAACAAGCATGACGTCACATCCGACGCTAGCTCATACTCATTTCGGAGCCGCGCCATGTGACACGTCGTACGAATGCTAAAAGGTAAATAAACACTGGCGTTAGATGACTGCACGTTATGATCATCAATGTCTCCTGTCTGTTGCTGCGGTAAAATACCCACACGTTAGTTTTATTTGAACGTAGTTGACCAAATAAAATATTCTGGGGTCTTTATTCTGTGTTGATGTCGAAATTTACGTCCTATCGTTGCCGACTATGTTACGTATATTAATTTATTGGCGATTTCAAGGAGGCATGCTTAGGGACCGGTAATTATGTACCGCTTTTTTTTGGGGGGGAGACATTTTAACCCCCCCCCTTCTTCGGGCAGTAAGTTTACGCCCCTGTGACCGATCTCATTTTGTCCTCACGACCGTTATTTTTTTCCTTGCGGCCTAATTTGTGACTTCATGTTTTAGTATATGCGGGCATCATTCGCGACGTTACTGTACAGAAACAGCTTAAATAAAAGGCATAAAATTGGGTCTGTTTTAAGTGTAACATCAAAAAAAAAAAAAAAAAGCTTCTCCCGAACGACCCTAGTTGTAATTTAATTGGTAGTGCAGCTAAACGTTTTTTTCCCCATAGGCCTTATGTCTGCTACGACAATTTACGTCTGAAACTCAATCCGCAATTTAATTTCTTCTCCGCCTTTGGTTTTGTACATCACTGTGTCAGGATCCTGACACCCCTGACCAACCCTTCTTTCCTAGTTTCTTGCGGTAAACATAGGATAAACCTAATTGTCGATCCAATTCTCGTTTTGTCCTTTCCTTTACCGATTCGGTAGCAAATCTACTTGGTGGAATAAATAAATGCGTTCATCACTCGCTATTTCTCCTGATAAGCTCAGAACAAGGTTAACTGGGATTAAAGCTGTGTGCCTCGAGTAAGACAGCTATTATCTCACTTGGCTTTAGCTCAGGAGCGGCAAGTCATGTGACTTGAAGTGCACGAAGAATTACTACGTCACAGACTAGGCGTGTAAACATCGCGTGACGTCGCCACAAAAAGGATCCCCAGAAGCTTTCTGGCGGGAGTGAGATACTCTTCGGACCGAGCGGTAAAAAAGAAGCTTACTAGCGTACACGCGCCACATCTGTCACCGGGATCGTACCCTTAGACGATCAAATAAAAGGTAAATGAATTCATATAAAACTATTTCCGGTAATGTATCGAGGAAACCTGTTAAAATATACCGGAGGGAGTTATGTGCCTTTAAAAAGCCTCAAGTAGTGAACTAACTACGGTATGTCAATTTCATGTTCAAACTGCAATATGTTGTATGCAAGTCTTAAGTTCCCACTTAACAAGTGTAATAATGTAGCTACTAAGCAAAGCTTATAATAATTCAACAGTTAAGTGGGCTAAAAAATACCACACAAACATTTTGTTTTTTATAAATTTTTCAAACATTATTGTTTGTTTGCATTACGAAGTAATTTTTTTGGCTGAAAAGTTGATGGCTGATCGGGTAACGTAAACCAAACAATGCACAGTAGGTGCATCATTTGGACCAAGACAGTCGAAAAGGTCAAAGGGCAATAATTGGGGGAGGGCCTGACCATAAATTTTGCCTATGGGCCCTGAGACACTTTGCTACGCCACTGGCTATAAGCTTGAAGTTTTTGACTAACAAATTAAGAAAGTGTCGACAAACGTTTCGGCCTAAAGTCAGAATTTTTGTAGCGGAAGAATTGGCCACAAAACCGGTGAAAATAGGTAGCACTTTTTAGAGGTCGTCCCCGTTTGGTTTTGTGGCCAATTCTCCCGCTTCAAAAATTCTGACTTTAGGCCTAAACGTTTGTCGACGCTTTCTTAATTTGTTAGTCAAAAACTTCAAGCTTAAAGCTATGTTTATTAGTCGCAGTCTGCTTTGATTAAATCGTCAGTTTGGTTTGGGGGCGAACAGCGCGTTGCATTATGGGGTCGCAGGCCGTTTCGTCACTTCCACGCAGCGCGGCACGGCACGCATCGGATTTCACACGTAATAATTAAAGCGAACCGCTCCGCTCCGTCCAGTACCGAACCGCGCCGGCCACGTTTTGAAACGTGGCCAAGCTGGAGCGCAAAATTACGGCCACGTTCGCTTTATTTATTACGTGAAATCAAATTGCACGGTTCGGAGCGGCACTGCACGCTTTATTTAGTACGTGTGAAATCGGTATTAATCTCTGTGCCTGTGCCTGCGCCACCTTCTGGCAAGCAACAGTATCAAAAGATCGAAATCCAGCGATTTCAAAATTACTTTTTATATTTTATTTTTTTGTGAGTGTTAAAATGTTAGGCTGTTGATAAGTGCAAATGAGAGGTGCATCGAATGTGAAAACTAAATACTGAATGTACAAGAGAGTATGTCTGTACTACAACAGGTATCTAAAATGTAACACTAACTTCACTTCAGATACAGCCAGGAGATTCCAATGATCACACAAATTAAAAATTTAATCAAATTTTGGTGTTATCACACATTCTTTTTCAAGGGAAAATGTGTGCTTCCAGCTAAAGTTATAGAGTGCCAGAAGGCAAGAGAGTTAATTTTCCCAGGTAATTCCAAGCGGAAATTCGTGGGATCTTTTCCATACATTCCTCAATTACAGAGGCATTACAGGGCCTTTCTCTTCCCGACAATTCCAGGAGTGGCTGGGGTCGGGCTTGAATGAACCCTGGACCTCAGACACGTGACACCACTAGCCTTCTACTTGCCATCGCTTCTATTATTGGGTGTTCTTAAATGATTTCTGTGATAACAAAATTCAATTAAAACAGCTCGAGTACAGATAGAAAAAACTGTTTTCAACAGTTTGTAGATAGGCTCAAAATATTTTAGTGGTCGCATCATATTTGTAGGGCGTAATAAAAACAACAGTGGCTAAACAGTTGGCCAACATGGAAAATGGCTTTCACCATAGAAAAGCATTGGACCTTTTTTTTGTGTGTGTGGAGAACACAAAGGCTATCACATATGAAGGCCTGGGCCCTGGATGAAAAATTTGTAATCCCTCAACTAAAAAATAAGTAGCCAACAATCATCTTTCAACAAGATGGATCGTTGCATTGGGGAACTCCAGGTTTGCGGGTTCGTGAGACATTATTCAGAGCATACCATACTGTACTCTCAACGTAGGAGTGGTCTTGATGGACCTATTCCATGGCCACCAAGCTTGTCAGCCAAGTAATAAAGTTAGGCGATCTTGGTGGCCATGGAATATGCCCATGTAAACCATCATTCGGTAAAAGTAATTTCGATTTTTTTGTGTGGGGATATAATGTCAACTTAGACATCGTCCACAGATCAGTCATTCAAGTTGTTCAGCCTGTTCTTGATACGTAAAAGCATTTATTATGTTCTCCGCCAAAAATAACGGTTCAGTTATGGTCCACCTTTTGTATGGTGGAAGCAATTTTGCATAGTTGGCTGATTATGGTGCCCTCTATCATTTTGATTGAGTCTGTCTACAAAATGGTGACAACCATTTGTTTTATCTGTGTACTCATTAGTTTTATATTAAAATTTGTTATCAGGGAAATTATTTAGTTACACAATTTATGAATGAGGGTTCAGAGTTAGACTCTCATTCGTTCTCTTCATGTTCGATGCTGAACTATTCGGTCGAATACTTAAATCGAATAATTTACTCCGCCAATGTCACTAAATTATACACGCGCTTTTGATTTAACTCATCACAAATTGACGTTAAAGAAAGGCCCGTAATGATATTATTCCTTCTTTTAGGTAGAAATGTTATAGAGACAATTCGTCACAATTCAAAACTTAAAACAAAAACCGAATTCCAACAAAGCCTAACGTTGATTCGACCAATGTCATTATTCAGCCAAAATTAAGTTTCGTTCAAATATCTTTTTAAAAACGCATGGAGGACTACACATTAAACGAGACTACGAACAAAGCATCTTATATTTTCAAGATGTCAATGAAAAACTTAAAGGACAAAACACAATATTGCAGGCCCTCACATGGGGGCTGCCATATTGCATCAGTGTACAAGCTCGCTTTATCCTTTAATCATGTGTTCTAACTTCCAGATAATGATTTATTGCCATTTAGTATCGTGCATGTTATGTACAAGTAGTAAGACGGCTAGCCTAAGCAGTAGGAGAAAGTGAGGTCAAGTTTGTCATCCTGTTTCGAGGACCGGGGGAGGGGGGGGGTGTTTTTGACTAAAGTTAATGTTTTATTTGATACTAATTTTTATTTTACACTTAAGTGTATTTATTGAAAAAAATTCACAAAATCGTTCGATTTTGATTTGGACGGATTCGAATCGAAAGTTTCGATTTTCGCACAGTCCTACTCGGAAGGTGACTGTACTGAATGAAGCCATTCATAGGAATGTTCAAGTTTTCATTTCACTTCCAAAGTAGTATTGGATAGTGCGATTAAGTTAGCGAATGTTTTGGTGTGTTGATATCACTCTTTTGAAGGGCCGAACCATTCGGAACTTGGCAGCCCCTTTTACCAGTTTTGGTTTTGATATGATATCACTCCTTATTTTGAAATTGAGTATTAGACTCAACTCCAACTACCGTGCAGATGTGTAATAAAGTGCCACGTCCAGAGGCGGACTGGCGGGTCAAGAGACCAGTCGGGAAGGTGACTGCCAGGGGCCACTTTTTTACAACTTATTGTGGGAGAGCCAGGGACGTAGCGAAGTCCATTTGGCTTTGGTTAGGTAGGAGGGAGGGGGGGGGGGGGGAACAGTTAAAATATGTGAAATCATGCATTGCAGTTAGAGGGTCTGGGGGAGCGCTGTGAGCTCCCCAAGCGGGGTCCGGGGGCTCTGCCCCGGACGCTAACGGAATTTTAGGAATTCGGAGACCTTTCCTGGCTTCAAACGATACGTATTAGCCATTGCTTAGGGCACCACAAGAATAAAAGACAGTAGGGTAATGAACAGTAGGGAAAGACCTTTTTTTAAAAAACCCCTCACATGCCTGAAATTTATTTTTGGTGGCTTTAGAAGAATACTGGACATCAGGTATATACACGAAGACTCGGAACTAATTTTTTTTATTATGAAAAGCAAGTGATTTAACCCTAGTGATTACCTAATAAGTCCAGTGTTATGTGTTATCGCACTACAGGTAGCCTATTTCAGCGTTTCGTGGGGTGGGATTTTTCAACAGCAGTGTTTGATCCAAATAATAAAGGGCGGAGCCAGAACAAAGTTGGGAGGGGGGGGGGGAATCGCCGATTGTTGTTTTCAATTTTTTTGATTAATTTTTGTCTTAGTTTAGCTACATATTTCCAAACAATTTCGGCAATTTTTGCGAGTTAACATGGAGGGGGCCACAGGCCTTCGGCTTCATTCTCCTCGGCACCTTCCTTGGATCTTCCCTGGACAATAATTGAATCTCAGTTTCTGCATTTTAAAACATGGAAGTAGGACCTAAGCCTAGTTAAGGACACGAACTTGCTAGAAGTAAAGGAAAGGAAAAAAAATGAAAATTTAAGCCCACTTTCAGCGAAAATGGTCATGGTGTCAAGGTGCTAGGCCAGGCTTTATAGTATTTGTTAGATTTTGGTCATGTGACTGATGGTATATTTTTGCTGATATGCTTTAATTCTTATTTTACCTAATTGTGGGAAACATACATGACGATAATCTGATACAAATTATTCTCGATGGGATTTCTCTCAGCTTGAAAAAGTAAGACATAGGAAAAATTCAGGGCTTACCTTCCTAAGCTGAGATTGTCGAAGTGTCAGACTTATAGCTGGCTGCAGACGTATTATGCCGCCCGTGCACTGAGCGACTTGGCCGAGCGATTTGGTCGCTGCAGCCAATGAGAATGCTTACCGTTTATGTAAAACTACCACGCACTAATAATTTTCATTGGCTGCTCAGTGGGCGGGCAGCCTTAGTTTTACCACCGAATTCCAAGTTCTTTTTGATCGGGCGCAGAACGAACTTTAATCAAATTCTTCCTAACCGAGATGGCCTTCCGTTCCTCTCCGACTTTCGTCGTTTTAAAGCATATTGAAGATTTGTCATCGGTTCGCTCATTTCCGTGACAGAAGAAACGTCTTCGTCACTTTCTCTTTCTCTTTCGACCTCCATGGCTAATAGTAACCGAATGATCCGTATGTTAATGTCTTGTCAGTTACAGTAGTGGCGCCAGCCAACTCTAGGTAGGGGGCAATGACTCCCCGACGGAGGGAGTGACCGGGGGGGCGGCCAAAAAAAATGAACATTTTTTTTCTCTGAAATATGATCCACTTTAGCAGGGGTCTGGCGAAACCAGCTTGGGGGTCTGGGGGAGCGGAGCCCCGGAAGCCAACGCATTTTACGTTATTTGAGGGCCTATTTTCGCTTCCCGAGACACGTTTGCACCACATTGTTAAGCAAATTTTGGATGTTTATCTTAAAAATTCTTTAGCATGAGAGATCGTAAAAACCTAATTGCGATCAAAATTCTGGGTTTTTTTATATATATTTTATTTACAAATTAAATTAACTGGTGAATTTAAATTAAAAAAAAATTAATTTAACGTTAACAAACACTTATAATTTAGGTTTGAATGAAAAGTATTGTTGCTTACTTTTCAAATGGCGGAAGATTCAGATGACGTTTCTGAATTAACTGAGAATTAGTTTTAAATCACGGTGGCGATGGGCTAAGAGGAAAAGAGCTACTAGCAAATTAAACTCCCAACTATTCTTTAATTTTAATTCTTTGCTCGGTTTTTATGGAATTAATTGTTATCAAACTTCAACTGACGAACACTTGGAAGGAAAGTTTTTTCTGTACAAATTTAGCTGACGTTTCGGCTATAACTATAGCAAGAACACACAGTCGGACTTCAAAAGTATATGGCCATTTGTGAACACAGTGAATTTTGTTTTAACTCTGTATTGGTTAGACGCTGAAGTTGAGTTTGTGTCCTCTTGGTTGGGAGACTGGGATTCTTGACCACTAGGCTGCTATTGCTCCGTTTGTTTGGGGTATGTTTGACCCCTCACAAACTTCGCGTTGTGCGTTGGACTTATAAAATCGGGCCTTCTCCTTTTAGAGATAACTGGTAAGGCGTTGGCATCCCAAACGTGTCTCATAACTAAAAGATATGAGGTCTATTAAATCATGGCGTTGACGGTCTAAGGCAGCAAATCAATTTTCAGTTTAGCAACTTACTGTACACGAATTTCGCTCAGTTCAATAGTATCATGAATTCAAGCTAGAATCCTTAACAAGTTTGGCTTTATACATATATAGTTAACTTTTCTGCATTAACTAAGACAACTTTTAAATATTATGGAGATGATGAGATAGCAACAGTAGGACTACTGGCAAACAAAACTGCAACTGTATTTTGACCTTTTTCCCCCGCCGAAATTTTTACGAATTTTATGTCGTCATGTAGATTCCGTGGGGCGCCCCCCCCCCCCCGTGGTTCCACCCCTGGTCAGTTAATGCAATAACTCCATACAAAATGGTACGTACACTAGAAGAAGGGGCGGGCGGCTTCCGTGCAATACGCAGGCGCAGCTGCTCGTTCATTAATTCATTAATCGTAATGACGCCAGAAACTGCATCTAGTAAACAGCGGCCTTCTGTGGTTGAAATATCGAAATTTCGGCGTCGTATTTGGAGGACAAAAAAGACTTACCAAAACCTACGTTGCTTGCAAACTAAAAAGGGTTAATTTAGTAGGTACAGCAAAAGGTGTGAAACTTAGCACGAAATAAAAGAGCAACCGAGTATTACAAAAAATGAAATATTTAAAATAATACACTGAATGTCCTTTGTAACTTATTTATTTCTGCTGAGAGGCCACTAGGGCGAGAGGCCAGTCGGGAATTGCCAGTCCGCCTCTGGCCACGTCAACAAGAAATTGGTTTTCAACACTTTGCTACTACTTTTGCCTAGAGGCCGAACCATTCTCAACTCAGTCACCTCTTTTTATAGGCTTTTGGTTTGGTTTTAATTTTGTCGTAATTTGTTTCAATTAGTTAGATTTGGTGTGTTGATATCACTCTTTTGAAGGGGCACCACTCTCAACTTGGTGGTCTCTTTCCCAGTTTTTGGCTTTGTTTATTTTGCTTTGTTTTTACAGTTTGTTTATTTTTCGTGAATTGGATGTGAATACAATTTCTTTGGCAACGTTGTTTAGATTTATCGTGGTATACTAGTGTGTGGCACGCACATTAGTACACACGTCATTGTCCGAACTTTGGCTGTCCAATGAGAGACGATGCCTACAATACTAACAATGGTTATAACAATATTTTCGTACTTACGCCATTCCCGTTACACCCCCAGGCTCCAAACCATAAAAGGTACGCAGTTCGTATTGTACTGCAGCCATTCGTCCAATTTCATAGCTGGAAGCCATATCGGTATCGATGAATAATCACCCTATGGAAATTAACATGGGGATGAGCGGACTAGAACTATCTAGCTAGTTAGTTAATAGTTACTCATGTGCAACGTTATTGAGGATCAGATTTTGCATTGAAAGCAGCTTAGCTGGCATTTCTACACGAGTTAATTTTTGTCAGGTGGGTCATTGCTCTCGATTTCAACAAAATTTAAGCGTTTGTACGGCATTATTATTATTCCTCAAGTAGCTGCAATTTGGAATTATGCTTCAGCATATAAGACACTGACGCTATGGCGTCGCGCTACAATAGTTTACAACCTCGACAATTGAATTGATGTGATGTTTGTTGCCTAACTTGTTGCCTAACTTGTCGCGATAAAAAGGTGTTTATTATTTAACATGACATTTTTATCTAGACACACGCTAGTGTGTCGCCGCAAAGTAACAGTAGATCATCGTATTGTAGGCATCCGATTGTTAAAAATTGATTGTTAATGATAAAAAGGCGGCTCACTAGCAGACATGTGTCTGTTAACTGTAAGCAATTAAAAGCATATTTTGGCATGTTGAGGATAAATCCCAATGCGACAGAAATGTTTCAAATTGTGGAAAATGTAAGGGGAAGGGTCAGAGATTAAGAAAAACTAAAATTTAAAGGATGAGTGTCCACCAATCATAGAGAAAAAGATGCGTCAATAACGTTGTTTTTATTGCCTAACCGAAAATATACATTACCTTATTTACACTAGCAGTTTCCCCCTTTGAGCTATTGTTTCCCCTAGAAGTTGAAGTTTCCTTCCCTACCTGGCTCGTACCTCACCACGCATGCGCCGGGCTTGCCCATATAAGCCCCTGCTCAGCGGTGGACGCCATCATTTCTCCTAGGGCGCTCGCCACGTGCGGTCATTCCTGAGCTAATCCCGACGATCCGCCACCGCTTACCTTCTGTCTGCGGTGGTTGCCTTCCTATCCTCCGCCTCCTCTCCAATACGGACGACCCGCTGGCCGGGACTAGGGATCACTGATTCCGGTTCATCCGACCATCGTCCCTGCTCCTGCTGTGGTCTCCTTGGATACGGGCATTATCCACGGGTCACCCTGGAACATCTCCATCCTTTGTCTAGGACCACTTCGAGGCTTTTTCTTCAGGCGACTTGCCTGGATCAGGGGTAGTCCAACTATCCGCTTCGTCCGTCCCGTGGCCTCCCCACCAGCCGCCATGGATCCCATCCGTCGTCGGGCCACTGCAACCGGGACGGGAAATGCCACTTCCTTAGGGGATGCTGCCGCTTCCTCGCATCCTCTCCCATCTCGGGAACAACGTGGTCCGTCTATGCGGGTCCATCTCTCCCAAGCCTCCGTCCGCCACTTTGGACGTTCACCAGCTTTACCTTCTGTGTTACGCCATCCGCGACAGCCACCATCCGTTCCCTTCCCGGGACTCACTACTGCCTTTCCTTCTGCAAGTCAGCGTGGAGCTTTCCGCAAGTTTGGGGGATGATTTATGTCCTCACTATCCGGTCATCATTCGGATGATCCAACACCAGCGATCCCTTCGCCTCCGGCTCCTCTTCTACCGTCACCTGTTGTCTCCATCCCACTGGGGGCTGACCAGCCCCTGTCTCCGATCTTTCATCCTCCTGCTGACCTCTGGCTCCCGGTTCCATTTCCGTCGTTTCGCCAACGCGCCACCTCGGTAAGGGAGCCTCCTGTCTCATCCTCGCCTCTTCACACTATGGACCTAACCTGTGACGAAGCCATTCACTTGGGCAACTCTTATGCCATCCTCCGACCGGCCTCTCCTGACTTCTTGTCCCTATCACCACGACCACGACCAGTCCTTCGACACCATCCAGTCCGCATCCCCAGTATACGTCGCTTACCGCTTCGGCCTCTGCGTCCTTCCACCTCCGCCATCCTCACCACGCCGCTGGATGTACCATCCTGCACCGAAGAAGTCTCGCCTCCTCCCTCACCATCGCTGTTTCAGCCCTTTGCTCACTGAAAAAAAAAAAAAAGCCATCATAAATAAAGCTGCAAAAATGATGTCTCTGATGCTACACAGCCCTACAACAGCTCGGTCTTCACAAACAACGAGGAGGATGGAGGATAAGCTACACTGCCGGCAATCCTCAGCGAAATCCCTGCTGTCTTCCCCTTCCTCATCCGCCTCAGGACGAAGGGCCGCCTTTCGTCTTTTTTCTTCCACCAGAGGGCACCACCTTCTGTTGCAGCCGCCGTTTCGCTTTCAAAAATTTGAACTGGCCACTCGCCAACCGTGCCGATCGCAACTCAACCATGGCGTACAGTTGGCTCTCCGAAGACTAATCATACTCCTCCACGGTCTCCTTCGTTGTAGCCAGGGGCCATTAACGTCCCATCACCAACAAAATGCAAATGTCCTGGTTTTGCCTTTCTCCTACCGAAGCCTAGGATCGATCCTCATCTGTGTTGTCAGCGCCATCGCCTTTGCGATGGCCTACAGAAAAAATGCAAGACTTGTGTCACGCTCTCCCCCAAATGCTGGGCATTGATTCAAAAACCCCATCTTCAGTCCAAGCAACGGACAGACAGGGCCGTCGGCAACGAGCGGCGGCTGCTGGATCCGCCGCTAATTCTCGATCCTCTTCCAACGCAACCGCTATAGTGTCTTCGAAACAATCTTCCGTATCGCTTCCAGCCTCGGACTGCGACGACGTTCCTGCCACCCATCCGGTCAAGAAATCAAGGATACGATTTCCACTGGGGTCATTTACAGTACCTCCAGTTCGACCTACAAACCAACTCCTACACGTTCTCCCACGGACACTACTAATTCTTCCTCTGCCACGTTGCAATGGGGTCGATGTTCCCATCCGGTTCCACCGCCACTCACCGACTCTATTCCAGCCGTTCCGGGCACCACCGGCGTCAACACTCTGCCCAGTATCCTGAAGAAGTCAAGCGTGCCAATCCAGTCGGCCGTCAAAATCAAGCAGGTTACTTAGAGATTCGCACCACCGGCCTCCCACTACAAACATTCTTCTACCTCCGAAACCTTTGCCCGTTCGACGGACTCGCTAGACGCCGGGAGCCATCCTCTGATTCCTCCGGCGCTGGAAGGAATCCCAGTCAACCCCCCCCCCCCCTCGCTCCGTTTCCATCGCAGGCTATCCTCCGTAAAGCGCTCTCCAGAGGTTTGCATCTTTCCCCCACGGAGATGGAGAACGTCCACTTCAACATCAACTTTGTTCTATAATTTGTGCAAAACTTCTCATCTACTTATTCTGACCTTCGACAATCCGTGGCGGACCTTCCTCTCCTTTGTCAATCCGCAGCCGCAGCGGATACTCTTCAAGCTGAGAACGCCCTTCTTCGCGCCACTAATGAGGCCTTAACCAACGAACTCGATTTATAAACCGGAAGTACCACTCCCAACATCTCAACTATGCCCTCCTCAAAGCGCACTATAATTGGGTCTCCCCAATACCCTCCTCGCCACCTTGGCGAGCGTATTATTGTGCGCGGTCGTGGACCCGACGCCTCCGTTCCACACCTTCCACGCTCGGTACACCTCCTTCCCCTCGTTCGCCCGCCCGTGATACACCAACGCCATCCCCGGCTTCCCTTTACCCGGCAGCTCCGTCTCCTCTACCTTCACCCCTCCAAGACCCATCCGCAACAGCGCCGTCCAACCTTGCAGTCCAGTTCGTACCTGGCACGCCTCCGCTCCCGCCTGCGGGGTCTCCTCGCCGTCACCTCCACTGGACCCCCGTCCTGCTTACCTGTGGCCACCGATGATGTCGCCCAACCCACCGACGGGCCTCCAACCGTACCTGCATCCGCGTCCACCATACCTTTGCCTGCATCCACAACGACCGCGTCCGAAGGGTTTCTTCCCGACCCTCGTCCTCCGTCCTTAGCGTCGCTCTGGCATCATTCTACCATCACTCCACCCTTGCCATCCTTTTCACGCTATTCCGTATGGCAATTCGATGACGCTTCCAGCTTTATCCCCGTTTTCCATGGCATCCATCGCGCTGATAAGACAACGGAGGGCGACATGCCATGCTCCCCTTGTCGCTCCAAAGCAACAGATGGCCTTCGGCTTCCGCGCGACCCCGGACTAAAAAAAATTTTTTCTCCTGCCTTCAAACTCATCTATCCGGACTCCGGTGAGACGCCCACTCATGCTTGTGCTAACTTTCATGTGTATCCGCCTTGCCTGGATTCTCGGGGCCTTACCCCATGTCACCATTTTACCTCTTACACACCGTCTAACCACTCAACTCTATTTTTGTTGATCAGACTTTCTACTCTTCCTTGCCATCCCTTCTACGATTGGCCTCATAGTATCCTTCGGATTCCGTCCCGAAGTCTGCTACAGTGTTAGGCAGTCCTCTCCTCTTCGTGGAGGACATTAACCTTCTTCCCGACCCTACTTCATCTACGGACTTGGCGTATGGCCCATCACACGCCTCCGGCTCCTGTCAAGACTGGCCTCCACCATGGTTGCATCGTCTCTCCTGCGTTTTTCGTCCGTGTGCCGCCGATCTATCCTGCCTTCAAGTTTTTAACTATAGCAGCCGTCCAATCTCCAACTTACCACAAGGTAAGAGGATTCATTTCTCAAATACTTGATCACTTCTCCTTGTCGCCACATGTTAGACCTCTGCATGCGACAAAGCCTACAAAAAACTTTTTTGCAAATTCGTAACCCGTATCCGAACTCCCGATCTCACTCAGTAACGGACACAATGTGATCCTCTGGATCCGCCTCCTCCGTCCACAGGCGGTCATGCTCCGTCCAATAGTGAAAGTGGTCGGGATAGTAGGTTGGTCTACATACCGGCACTGTATGCCCGGGGCAGCCGACTCGTACCACGGGAAAAAACTAAACTGGGGCTGTGACAGGCTCCTCACTGACTAACCTAGCCCCCCTCCGGGTGACAAAGTCTGCTAGTGTAAATAAGGTAATGAATATTTTCGTCGGCTATAAAAAGACTAAAATTGCAGGGCCTGCACCTGCTTAATTTTAGTTTTTATTGCCTAACCGAAAATATGCATTACCTTGATCCCCGCCCAAGCCTCCCCGCGATGAGCTAGGTTATGGGGAGAAATGATGGCGTCACCGCTGCGCAGGGACTTATATGGGCAAGCCCGGCTCATGCGTGGTGAGGTACGAGCCAGGCAGGGAAGGCAACTTCAACTTCAAGGGGAAACAATAGCTCAAAGGGGGAAACTGCTAGTGTAAATAAGGTAATGTATATTTTCGGTTAGGCAATAAAAACTAAAATTAAGCAGGTGCAGGCCCTGCAATTTCAGTCTTTTTATATTACTGTCTAGCTAGCTACCGCGGACTAGCTAATAAGTTTTTCCCATGTTAAATCCCATAGACTTTTTGCTCATGGCTAGCGCAAAATTGAGAAGGCCTACGTACCTGAACTTTTGCACATGGATGCATGGTGATCTGAGAATGGTTCTTTTGTTGGTTTGGGGATTGTAGGGGTCAGGACAAATGCGTGGGAGGGTTTTGAAATTCTCCACCAGCGAATTTAAATTTCGTTTATTTTCCAAGTTGCAACCAAAGATTTTAAGCAACAATGGCTTGAACAATCAATCCTTAGATTTATTGTAAAAGCCTGGACGAACTAAAAACTGAACTGTAACGAAGGACAAAATAAAGAAATATTAACGTTGCCGTGGATTGCGAAAGAATAAAGGGATGCACGTTAGATGATGGTTACGCAACAATACGAGCATACACGAGCTAATGGGTTTTTTGTTAATAACCCCCCAAAAAATGCTTCGCATTCTCCTGTTTTAGTAGCAGCGACCTTCGGGGGTTTCTGCATGACTAAATGTGAACGAAATCTAGAAAAATTAAGGGGAAGTTGCAGGGATAAACAAAACAACTGAAGGGGATGCGCTGATTGAGTGAGCTAAGCGAACGAAATCGGCGATTGTTAGTCAGTGTGTGCAAAAATGGGATTGAAGCATATTAAACAGACGGTGTACTTTATGTACTTTCACAGTTGTGATATCCACCCAAAACCAAAACTAGTAGAGAACCCCGCCAAGTTTCCAAAAACGGTCAGCCTTTGAAGGTATTGATAGCATTCCACCAGGAAAAGGCTGCCAAGGTTAATCCTATTAGCCAAGTTAAACGCACCGAATAATACTTTGGACGTTAAATGAAAACTTGAAGATTGCTACCGCTAGCGGTTTTGGGTGGAATGTTTATACCTTTGTCCTAAGTGGTATGAAAGTTAAAACGTGATTTTTCATTGAACAATTTAGCCGAATTTTTTTTTTAAATAGGGAATGTGGCCAGAAAACATCCTAGGCTTGCAAGCCAAATTTGTTCCTATATTTGGGGGGATAATCGACTCAGCAGTTGGAACTCATGCAAAACCAGAAACTTTAGTTGCATTTATATGGAAATTAAATTTCTAGTCGTGTTTTTAATATCTATATCGGCATTGTTCTCAAGGACTTTAGATGATCTTGAGACTTGTAGCATCTATCACGTGACGGATAAAGAATATAAATGGAGTGAAAATGGCGAAGCCAGAAACGATTTCGTTGAACAAATCCGAACTTAAATTCAGCGTTATTATAAAAATGTTCACTTACGCGCTATGACAATCACTGGAACTCCCTGACTTGCTCACGTTCGAGGTTGTTATTTGTACCATTACGTTGTCCAGAGCGATCTGAGAAGGTTTTCACTTTTCAGCCGAGTTTCAAAGCACGAGGTAAAATTCCCGCCCATTACTGGAAGTTTGACTGGAAGGCTAAAAAAACTTCTTAGGTCGTTCTGGACATATAATGACTTCGAACGTGAGACAAGTTATCAATAAAGACGTTCAGTGTGAGTTCCAGTGAACGTCGTAACTCTTAGAGAAAATTTAATAACGCTTAATCCAGGTAGGTTATGGAATTAGTCTACAAAATCAGTTCTGGTGTTGCCCCTTACATTCTATTTGTAAATCCCTGTGGAATGGCATAAAGGCAAGCTTAACAGCGCTTGGTCTGCTTGTGTCATATGCAGGATTTATTCACTCAATTCGCTCGTAGTGTATGCTTTATTCACTCCTGGTAAAACTGATAATGTAGTGCCAACAAAAGCTGGAATTTGGTTGAATTCAAGAGCAACTGCCCACCTGGCAAAAAAATAATCCATGTGGAAACGTCTTTGAATTTGCTTTCGGTGCAAAATCTGATCCTAATAATGCAACACATTGGCCTGCCAAGTCATGTTAATTTGCTCAGGAGTACCAAAGCATTTGAAAGGACTTGAGATGCAAAGCCCTCATCCTTGCAGTACAACATGAACAATTTACCTTCTTTGGTTTTTCAGTGTGACTTTGTGTGTATTGGTGCTCATGCCCCGACGCCTCTAGTAAGTGATCCTCGAGACCATTATTTAAGCACACAACTATAGGCTAATCCACACGGGTTATTTCGATTTCAACATCTTGTCAACCAGCTGTGTCGTCGTTTTCCACAAGTATAAAAGGGAATTAAGGGAATTAAGGGAATTCCCACTTCAGAAGGGAATTAAGTTCATGTTGCAGAAGGACTGATTGTTGTGGGGGTAGTGGTAGGGCAGTAGACCTTAAGATAGTCAGCAAACAGAAGACAGTGGCAAGTCACGAAACCTGGTTAAGTCAGTAATATAGGAAAGAAAAAAGTGGCCCAAAACAAAGCTCTGTGGTACACCAGAAGAGATAAAAGCCCAGTTGGAAAGAGTTGACCCGATCGAACACTCTGCTTACGATTATTTAAATAAGATAATACTATAGAGAAAATCAGAAATAAACTACGCAAGCCGCATGAAGTTCAGCATGCAGTGGGGAATTAAGAGTCGAAAGCTTTGGCAAAGTCGAAATAGACGAAGTCACAGAGCAACTTCTTATGTAAGTAAGCAGCCCAATGCTCAATGGCAACAAGCAGGTGTGAGAGACATGATCTGCCCTTTCGGATCCATGTGGAGAATTGGTAACGAATACAGTTGGAATTTAGCCATTTGGTCTGGTACTGACGTAGAAAGTTGTAAACACCTTGGAAAAAATTGGAAGGAGACTAAGGCGTCTATAGTTGAAAGGGGACAGGGACAACGATGGCACTTCTTTGTGCATGAGAATGACAATGGCACTTTTTCACGAATCTGGAAAAGTACCTTCAGAAATACGTTTAGAAAAAAATTATTGCGATGGGAATAGAAAGAGAGGATTCACTTGATAAGAAAGGATGAGGTAGGTCAGAACCAGGAGAAGATACACGTGTTAGGGCACTAAGGTGGGTATAGACGTCCGCGGACATTACACTGAAGTCGGCGAGAAACAGTTCCTTATATTATGGGAAATAGGAGAACTGGAGTTAGCATACCGAAATGGAAAACGGAATGAAAGAAGGAGTTAAATTTTCCGAAGCAATTTCAAAATCATTGTTGCGCAAAATTCCATTGGAGTCGCTGATACTATTGGGAATTTCAGAAGCTTGTTTGTTATTACTGTATGTTCTTGGGATTTTTCTTGCTTTCAGACAGAAGTTTATTTTCATAATTCCGTTTGGATGAAAGTACGGTGGAAGACACATTATAACTTCAACGTAAACGGAATATGTTTGAAATAGCTAACATACCAAACTCCTCAAAGTAAGCTGTTTGCAAGAGCTAATATGCTTTACTCTTCTAACTAAGCTGCTTGAAATAGCTGCAGGAGGAGTGATGATCTGCCTGGGACTGATTCCAGGCCAGTTTCTTTCATTGACTAGCGCTTTGACTTTATGGGTAAGCCACTGCTCGGGGATCAACCCTCTCCAATGTCGGTAGCCACTCGCCATTTTGCGAATGGAAATCCACAATGAGCGACTGTGAATTTAACCTTACTCGCCAAAACGGTAAATAGCAATAGAGAATGTCACTCAAATACGGATATAAGTTCGAGATTTAAAACCTTGCGGCGTTAAGCTTAGATTTATAAGGGCTTTTTCTGCGTTAACCTTTTAAGTGCTATGCTCGAGCAAACTCGAGCCAAACACGAGCACAGGTTTAATTAAAAACAGAGTGCAAACTATACGCGAGATGGTCAACAATGCAGAAATGACAACAATACAAGGTTCCGTTAACAAGCCGACTCTAGAGACTGCCATGGACGAGTTGGTAGAGGCGTGTGCCTCACGTTAAAGAGCTCCTTCAAGTTGCCAGTTTGAGTCCCGTCCAGGTTAGCTCTACTTTAGAGGAAGTATAAAATTAACGTAGCAGTGAAAGGGTTAATACTGGGGTTGAAGAAATTTGTACACTTTCGTAAATACATAATAAGAGAAACCATTCATCATGCAAATTGTATTTGGTGAGTGGAGAGTAGAAATTATGAAAGGCTAGTGCTTTCTATGGTCTGCTGGCCAAGTGGCGACTGATACTGGATTGACATTTGAGAGGTGTTTTTTTTTTGGGGGGGGGGGGGGGAGGAGTTTTAATTTTTTTGAGGTACCTATATATATATATATATATATATATATACACAGTTTATTTATCCACATTGCATCCCGAGATGGGATTGAAAAATTCCATAACATCAGAGAGGAGTACTAAATGGACAACGTATCCCCAGTACATATTTCTGCGAACGCAACGTCTAGTCAATACATGAAATTATGCTATAGGTAGCTTCCATTATCGCAATGCAGAAGAGTTACTCGTGAGCTGTTTCTCATGCGGCCTTGCTTATAGGCCTCACTCGCTTACGTTATCAATAATGTATATAATTGAACAGCAGCTAACTTATAGTGAATTATACATCAATAGGCCAAAATTACTGTACGTAAACAAAATTAGTTCACATTCCGACAGCCAAATATCAAAACAACCAAATTCAGTTTCATGTCCAGGTCTATTTAAATAGTGGCAGTGAATCAAGGCTGATCGGTATCTAATCAGATTGGACCGGCTGGTATCAGCCAGTCCCAGATTTTAACAGTGTCAGCTGTTGTTTCGGCAGATAATTCCATTGCGATGCCAGGCTTCAGGAAGCACTTCTGATTTTGAGTTCTGGTTCCCATGCTTTAGGATGGAAGGGGTGTGGTCCAGACTCCAACACTGATAACCTTTAATTTTGGAAGTTGCTGGCAGCTCTCGTGCTCGTTGCTCGCTACTTGTCTGTTGTTTTCCTACCTTCTCTTGACTAGTCTGCCTCCATTGCACCATTTTAATTTTTTTCTTCTCTTTTTCTTTTTCTTGACTTGCCATTGGTCACGTCTCTAATTTACTCTTAAGAGCAGCATGGAGGAAAAATGAAAGCGGAGCTGTATGTAATTGTTGCATTGCTAGATGCTGTTTATTTTATATATGTTCTCGAGGAGGTTCTGAAGGTTTTTACTTGGGATCAAGCAAACGTCTTCCCAAGGAACTGTGAGAATGAACGAATGGTGCACGTGAATGTCTTGGGAATTTTTTTTAAATTTAATTTAATATTTTTGTTTGTTTTTTAGGTAAGTGGTGCACTTGCCATGTTATGTTAAAGTCAATTTAAATGAAAAATAAAACAATTTTGAAATTGTGTGCTTATCAGAAATGTAGCCAGCAAGATTTTGTCATAGGCCTGATAGGAAGTAATTGTATAAAGTTCTATGGGAACCAGTAGTATCTTTAATAGTCATGTATTACCGGTTGCATTTATCTCCTTAGCAGTACCGTAGCTGAAAATTCTGGGGCCCCCCCTGCAAGAAAAAAATGTGGGGCCCCTATGTAATGCGAAGTGAATTCAGAAAATTTCGGTATGGTATCGGTACCAGCAATTTGTTAACTACAGCCTATTTTATTACCCTTTTTCATGAATTATACAAAGAAAATTTTAAAATTTGACTCGTTATTTTTAATATTTTTTTCCCGGTTGGGGGGGGGTAAAGTAAGTTTTTCTTGGCCTTGCATTACTTTAAATTTGAGTTGCTCCAACACATTTTAAATCAAAGAAAGGACTACTACTGCATGAGATCAGGAATTAATGGATGACTTGGTGACATGAATTGCAAATTTGAATTGCAAATGAATTGCGAATTGGAAAAAAAATCGGTTTCATCTTACAACAGGCAATCTACAACTGCACTGTTTATTTAGCCAACCATCCACTCACGGGTAGCATTTCGACAGAAACGAGCAACATCCGTTAGGTAGAAATCGGCCGGTACGATTGGCTCAAAATTGTTCATCATTATTCAACATAAACAATAATTTCGTTATTTTCTTTTATTTTTTATGCTGCTAGTTATGGTTCGTAAGAACTAAGGACATAAATTGTTATTT
Source organism: Lithobius niger (assembly GCA_023313725.1). Lineage (NCBI taxonomy): Eukaryota > Metazoa > Arthropoda > Chilopoda > Lithobiomorpha > Lithobiidae > Lithobius > Lithobius niger. The sequence goes on from JAHWFP010079013.1 coordinate 85,303, forward strand.
TTAAAAGTTTTGCTGGCCATCTGTCTCATCAGTTTTGCTATGACTCGTAAGAGGAATCAGCCGGCGTTGCAGTCAGCTTGTCTGGCCGCTTCGTTTTGGAGGGAAGAGAATGGGATAGCGCATTTTGTTTTACTGCGTACGTACTAATAAACATAAACTACTGGCAACTAAATGAATATATGTGGAGCTTTGTTTGGGGGTTTGAGTGGGTTTTGTTTGGTTCGAGATTACAGCCTGTGTGTTGAATGGTTTTGAAAAAGCGTTAATTTAAAACTGAAATATTTCCAATGCAAGTTCGGAAATTTGGAGCCCTCCTTTGAGCGGGGGCTGCGGCGGCTACACCTACGGCCCTGCTCCTTAGGTCTGTGGCAGATCGAACTTTGTTTCACTGTTACTGAATCATAAGAAGGCTGAAGAACTATATCCATATTTAATTTATTTGCTTATGGCCAGTAGAAAATAAAAATGATGAACACATTGCATGCAGGATTTGTGTGAGCCCTTGACAACCAGGAAAAGGAACAGAAAAAGAAAATTGCAGATCTGCAAAAATACTTTTAAAAACGTACAAACGCCATAAGATATGCCAAATCACGTGTGTTTTCGTTTCGGACATCAGTGCAAATTTCTGTTGACAGGTAAACCTAAAACAAACTCAACACATTGTGCTCTGCCAGGTGAAGTAAGTTTTAAGTACAATAGTTGTCTATTAGTTGAACAAATTCTCTCACTTAACTTGCCACAGTTTTGATGAAATTCCATGTTTAAGAAATTTATCGTTTAATTGACACACTGTATGTTAATTACTCGTTTGCATCCTTACATATTCATCGACACAGTCCTGAAAAGGTTCTGGAAATGTTCGGGAAATTTTCTGGAATTTTCAGTTAACATGCAATTCGGAATCCTGTTTGTGGTCTACAGGACAAACCCTCCTATGTAGCCATTTGATTTAGTTGATGGTGTGTGAGCAAAACTCGAATTGGCCCTTATTTACCAAATTATTTTTTCGTTTTCTAGGCCGCCTGAGGGTCCTCGGAGACCTACCATCCCCAAGCTTAACACCTTGTAACCCCTTTTCTTACTGAACCCATCTACATCCGCGGTTCAGCATGAGCACCAGAATGCAACCCAGGCTGGCCAACCATGTGCACAGCAAGTCCCGGGCCCCACCTGTACCTACTGTTCATACTGGTTCGCTCTCTGACGCCCGCGCCAAGACCATCCTAAAAGAGGCCGTGGACGCTGTCGTCAACAGTTTTGCCAAGCACACGCAAGGCTATGGCAGAGGTAAGATGACATTGTACTTACGCTATTTATTTTGTTACTTGTGGAATTAATACTGATCAGTTAAAAAGAAAAGACAAAGCCCTCACACTTTCATCTAGGCAGCGGCACTACTTACTGCCATTGTAAGTAGACTGTACTACAGTGCAACGCCATGGCGTTAGTGTCTTATATCTTGCACAAGAGTTGCACATTTTAGGGCTCTGGAAAACAATAGCCTAATGCGGTGCAAGAGCTGGAATTTGGCCAAATAAAGAGTAAAAGCTTGCCTGATAAAAAATATTCCATCTGGGAAAGTCACCGAACATGACTACAGATCGGCTGATACGAGTTCTTACCAATCCAATCCGATACCGATGATGGGTAAACTGATTTGATCCGATCCGATACGATACCGATAATGATATTAAAAAACGTGAGTAAAAATTTGATTTCCACACAAATGCAACTTTGTCTGGTTTTGCATGAGTTCCAACTGCTAAGAATATCCAAAAAGTTCTTTGCAGCAATAACAGCAATTTTACTCTTATTCCTACTTATGGCTTCAGTACATTCATCTTCTAGTCAGATTTTAAGTTGGTCGTTGTAGCTTGGTGTCAAGTTTTGCGGGAAAACTGTTGCCTTTCTTGGCGTAACGAATATCTGTATCGGAAGCCTTATAGTGGTCCGATACCGATGGCAAACATATCGATACATACAGGTTATACCGGAACTGATATCAATATTGGACTTTCTGTAAACATGACCCTCTCTGAATTTGACGTCTTTGAAATCTGGCTCTAAATAGCGTTGAAAATTGGTAACTAGCTAATAGCTGGATGTTAATTTCTATAGAAGCATTGCTCACGTATCAGTCTCTGCAGACAACGGCTTCTCTTGTAAGCACATTTGATGAAAAAAGCGGTCTAAATATTCGTGACACATTCACACTTTCTGAGAGAGAGAGAGGACAAACAAATGGCCAGCCATTAGCCAAGAAGAACCTTAAACAAAATTGACTGCAAAACTGCAGTACAATGTGCAATTGTGCATCCAATACATGTTTGGCTTTACAGCCTGGGGTGTCAGGGTAGTTGAGCGAGTGGAATACATTTTGACTTGGAATACGTTTATTGAAGAGCCTTGGCTTCAAGCCATGTGCCCTCTAACTCACAAATACATAAAGCCTCAGATACTACGAAATACTGTTACACTGTGGGTCTGTAAGTATGAAAATGGTGTTGTGACCATTGTTAGTATTGTCCCTAGTGCCTGTTATTGTTGTGGTGTGCATAATGCATATCCTCAGCTCTGAAATCGAGCAACAATAAAACTACCACAATGACAAAAAAAAGATCTAACATCATCATCTGCTGGAGTGGGGAAAGCAATGAAGAGGAGCATTGGAGGATCTGGGCAAGCAGCAATAATTGCATAACAATACGTGATGCCAACGATTGTGGAAGCCTCGAAGTTTTCAGAACATGCTACAACAATGAATTGGGGCAACGGTCAAGAATGAAGCTCGTGCTGTTGGCGTTGTTTTACGGATCTAGAAGCACGTTAGCGCTTCGCCCATCAAGTTCAGATTGTTGGATTCATGGCGTCTAATTATTGACATGTGATTGTTGTTCACTATCAGTGCTTGGCCCCGATTGATACTTGGGTGGGTGACCTCCTGAGAATCCATTCCGGGTGTTGCAGACATAGGGCCTTAGGGCTTCGTCGGGCAGATGACCGGGTGCGGTTAACGCTCGCTAAAATCCTTTGACCCTTTTGACCCTTTGCTTGGGCGAAAGCTAGCAACTGCTTCTCTTACCAGTGACAATAAACCTGCGTTTTCTGGTATTGAATACTAAATAATAATGTGACAGTAAGATTTGGAAATTGTATAGATTGACGGGGTTTACGAGTGGACAACAGAAAGTTCTGTTTCAGAGCTGTGCATAAAGGATTTCAATACGCAAAACGTACCTCAACATCGTTGATTTCATGCTAGCTACTACTACTACTACTACTACTACTACTACTACTACTACTACTACT
>JAHWFP010079013.1:97754-171841 GCA_023313725.1 Lithobius niger
TGAACGGACAGTGAAACTAGTGACCGAGGCATCCGCTTACGTATGTAGGCACGACAACAGGGATGGATACACACGATCCACCCTACTGTCACGAAAAATTATTCCAAACTTTGATAAAAATTCCAACTTCAAACGTCCACATGTTGTGACATTGATGTAAGAGAGTTCTAATGCATAAACAATATTATTAAGCAGTACGCAAATACATAATCACACAGATTTACTTTTTTTTGTGTGAAATTACAAAACTTCGGGCCTTTGGTCAGAGCCAAATAAATTTACTGATTGGCTGAAAACTTTACATATTTGTTGTTTATGATTATTAAAACCTTTTCCACTCTAGGGCATTTTTATTTTCGATCAAACCATTGGCGAACAATACTGGTATTTTCGATGGAACATGGAAATTTCACGTTTTAAGGTAAAATTTCAAGATTTTGAGGCACTGGTCAGAGCCAAAGATATTAACCGATTCGGACGAGATTTCACACAATTCTTAGTGGTGAGCAACTACAAGTTTTCCGCACTAGGGCATTTCGATCAGTGCAATTCGGGTATTTTCAATGGATACTCGAAAATTTTATGTTTTTAGTGAAATTTTAAAATTTTAAGCCTCTGGTCAGAGCCAAAGATATTAACTGATTCGGAAAAGATTCCACACAATTCTTAGTGGTGGTCAGTCACAACTTTTCCGCACTAGGGCATTTCAGTCAGAGCAACTTAGGTTTTTTCAACCCACCCTACTGCACATCACGTCGCTCGAATCAAATAGATGAATTCACAGCCCATACAACGAAACATTCCTCCAAGCCGAAAAACTATCGCTTCTTTGGTTAACTTTGCCGATCAATTTTTTTTTTTGTAATGATGAACCTAAAAAAAAAAAACTATTATTTTTTGAAAAAATTTTGTTTGGTTTTTTTTAAAATTAGGGTTTTCCCCCCCCCCCCCCCCCTCAAAAAAACTTATTAGTTTATGTAATTTCCACACTTTTAAAAGGACAGTAGTCTTCCCCCAATCCCTTCCCTCCGGCCAGTACCCTTTTTTGACAGTTGGGCAGGTGCACCGACCCTGCAAGGTATGGACATGAAGCTATAGTTACAGCATGGACACGCCAACATCCGACGGACGTGTTTACATAATTATGGGGACTCCTGAATGTGTTGCCTAGAAATGCAAACAGGTCCGTAGGATGTTGGGACTGCCCATGCTGTAACTACCGTTTCGTATGGGCATCATTAATCGTTGACGTGTCGTTCTTTGATAAAAAAAAATAAAAGTATCAGTACAGTACTGCAGCGTGTCATTAAGCAGAAAAGGGAACAAATTTAAATAGCAACATACAGCTTTGAGGCAGTGTTGATAAGGTTTCGTATTGAACAAAACATTAAAAAAATTATTTTGTTGTTTGTTAACTATTCGTTTGTTGTCCTTGACTTTTTCTTGAAAACCTGGAATTGTAAGTTAACATGCGACTGCAAATACTGAAGGTATTAGTTGTTTTAATGTTGGGGAGTCAAATGTTATGATTGCCTTTACTCTATAGCATTTGTGAGTTCTGAACAAAAACATTACTCCGCCGAGCGAGGGATGCAGTTATTTTCTGTATTCTTATTTCCATCTTCCAGAGCAATCCAGATACATGTTTGTAATTAGTTGGCAAATTTTTTTTCTTTTTTTTCTTTTTACTTTTTTTCTCTGTATATTGTTGTAAATAAGTGTATTTTATATTTATTTTGTATTGCTGACTCATACAAGTTGACAACAACTTCGAGTCAAGTGAGCAATAAAATTATTATTATTATTAAAAAAAAAAAAAAAAAAAAAAAAAAATTCCAGAATAACACCAAATCGAAGCAATCGAACGCTCGCAGTTACTAGCCTTATAGAGCAAGGTCCCTTGTCACCACTGTTAAAAATTCGGCAAAACTGAATATCTTTAAAAATAGTTGTTACAAATCTGAACAAAATAAACCTGATTAAACCAATTATAGTGAGAGTCGATTTGTTTCCTCTTGCGAATACAGCGATCGGTATGGCTACTAATTGTCTAACACGTGTGATACCCCTCGTAAGAATACAATCCTAGCACCCAAATGATTTCTTGGCCACGGTTCCACGACGCGTATGCAACCGTAAGACCAGTGGTCGCTTGCTTTCTAGCTTTTTGCCTCAATCCCCCATACATGTTTTGATCAACTGCGTCGGATGGCATGGCGGCGCACACCTCTCAATAAAGACGAGCCCACTACGATTCTTCAATCGGTTTCATTTTAAACTGTAAGTTTAATTAGAACACTAGTGAACTGAATCAACATTAAAAATATTCAGTACCATTTGGCAGTTTTACGATACGGGAAGCATCTAAACCGTTTAGTTTCAGCGTTTTGAACATTTCATTTACGTACCCAACTGCGACGTTGCCACGTCGCACGACTGATAGATGAAATATCTAGATAGCACATTCATTGCCCAAAAGTAGTTTTATGAATTTGCGCCCCGCCCCCCTCCCCTGACAACAAAAAAACAAATGTCATACAGTAGAAGTTGTTTTAAATATTTCTCCTTCCCCCACCCTCCCGTAAAAAGTACTACGCAGTAAAGTCATGAAAGGTTGTCCAAACAAGTAGCTCCAGCCTACGTTGATTTCGCGCATGCCGGCATTAGACTATATAACTTTGTTATGGTCCAGTTCGTACGTATGAGATCAGTGAGCCGCGTGCCGACGTCAGTGGTCTGTAGAATGAATTGAGAAAGTTGCTAGTCATTGGTCGGTTGGTGGTGACGTCAGCCGCTGACGAAAGCTACATAGTTTAGTCATTGGTCGTGGATGGATGACGTCAGTCGGCCGAAGAAAAAAAAACGAACGCCATTCGTTTGCAACAAACAAAATTCTTTGATTATTTCTAGCGGACGATTTCCCCAAGGATTCGATCCATTTTCGAACTTAGACCTAGAAATAATGTGCCATAGAATCTGTGTGCAAAATTGGACAGAAATCCGATAATTCGTTAAAACGCTATTGCGCGAACACAGACACCCAGACAAACCGTTCGCATAAGATTCTAATCGACTCTAATAAAGAACGCGACAGAGGCAGACAGACCAATTGCATAAGCTGCTAATTAATTACAAAAAGGAGAAAAAAACTGATTGAGTGTACTTGAAAGTTTGACAGTATCACGTGATTCTGGGGCGTCGGACGAAAGTCTTAAGTGAAAAATCGTCTAATGGGATAATTGTCTAATAGCTGCATAAATAAAAAAAAATCTAGAAAATCATCTAAACGGAATATCATATAATGGATAAACGTCTAACTGGACAATAATATAGACCTGCGGTTTCTGATGTTACATGTATAGCCGCAGTGAGTGCGGCAGGGACATTTGACGATTTCCCGTTATACGAATTTCGTGTTAGACGATTTTCCGTTATACTATATACCTTCTTCCAATTATGATATTTTCCAATTAAATGATTACCCCTCGCCTCGTGATTCTGTCTTTAAAACCTTAGCCAATACATTGAAAATAAAAAAAAATTCTAGTGGTGCCTGAAATCGAACCACTGTCATAACCATAGATCAAAAAGTTAACTAGATATTGCATCTTACCGCTTCCAAGCTTGCGTATGGCCCTGGCGGTAGTTGTGGCTACTAATACCTCTCATTGCTTTGCGTGCGAAACAGCATGGAGGCAAAGAAATATGATAGCTGTACCTATCGCGAGGGTCACATGTAGGCTTGGAAGGGGTTAAATGCAATATCTAGTTAACTTTCCAATCTAGGATCATAGTCTTCATAGATCTTCAAACCAACGCGAATATAACCTAACTCAGTTTTGCAACACTACTTCAGAAGCGTGTAAATGTTACAAAGGCATTCATTTTCCTATTTTCCCCCTCGTGACAAACTTGTTTTGCTACATTCACTTTAACCTAATGATAAAAGCTGTTATGCGCAGGATGCTCAAATATAGTTACATTAGTTAGTGTATGTCCTTTTAAGAACAAACTTTACAAGAGGTGGTGTCACTTTAGATTTTTTTCATGCGTCAATTTTTCCCAGTTCTGTGACTGTTTTCCATTGATTTTTGTCATGTTAAAAGGTCTGACCTAGCTGAGCAGTAGAGGCAGGGTTCAATTCCGCACTCATGCATTCTGACAAAAGGCAAGGGAAAGAGAATTGTATCTGTATTGATGGTTTCATTGAATTTATAGCTTTGAAGATACAAGAATTTTTCATGACATACTCCAGGTTTAAGATTTTTGGGGATTTTCTTGGATAAATTTCTTAAGATTTCCCGACGTTAGTGTTTACTACGCTTTCTAAAGTCCCAGCGTTTTGTGGAATCTTCCAACCTATAAATCACAGTCGAAGGAGCTCTGGTAAAGGGAGATTTGAACCCAGGGATTTGAACCGGGAAACCTCCGATCTTCGTAGGAGCCGAAACATTGTCCAGAATTGGCCAGTATAGTAGCCGCTGAAGGAGCATGGTAGCCGCTCATGCTACCCTGGCCGGCAGTCCTGGTGGGGACTTTGTCAAGGTCCCCTTTCCAGGGGTTCGACCAGATCTGCATACCTCCAGCAATCGGGGTGAGCTCTCTCACCACTCAGCCATGACGACCACTGAATGTAGTAACTAGGTATAAATTGACGTTTTAGACTAACTTGAAAAAACAAATCGTAATTTCTAACAAAATTAAATCATATGGAGAATTTCGTCCGCGAGAGTTTTATTAAAAGGAACATCAACATTACAAGTCTGACCAGGCAGTATTACAGATAAAATCGCCGTTTTAGAGAGAATTGGAAGTGTGCAATTAAACCTCGAAATGGTTTAGTAAGACACGTATGCCAAGTTATTGCCGGGTGAATGAAAAAATCGTAGTAAATGGCATATGAGTAACTAAAGGGAAATTGTCGCATTAACTTCCTTTTCGACTGCTAAGGTTATCTCGCGACGGGGAGGGGTAATTTTTCTAGAAACTACCCAGGATATTTTACATGCCACAGTTGACACATGCAGACGCTAGAAGTGAAATTCTTGGACCGTTGCAAGATGAACTACTGAGAAAATCTTTGGCCGGAATGTTTTCATTAATCAGGAACGAAAGTTAGAGGTTCGAAGGCGATCATATAACGCCCTAGTTCTGACCAAACTACTGTCCGAGGCCCTTCTCTTCCCAAATACACAGTTAAGGACCGAGGCCAGAAATCCATAATAGTTAATTAATGCATAAAATTTTTCACCTTTTTTATACTTGCTTTTGCCTGCAGCTTATTTTAAAATACAGTTGAAAAAAATTGATTTAATTAAAAAATAAATCATTGGTTTAAAAAATAAATAATTTTTTTGGATTTTTGTAGTGCAGCCCTAGTTTTGGATCGGATTTAATGATCGTAGGTGGCAGGATTTTGATAGATATGTGCGTGTGTGTGGGGGGGGCGAGAGGCTAGCCTCCACCGAGTTTCATGATGCCCACACTGCTGGTTTAGGTTTGAAAAGCTACCGTTTTCGGCCAGTTGACTACCGATGTGTCGATCAGTCTTTCCTCCCTCTGCGATTTCTCAGCAGTGAATTGGAGGGAGGGAGCTGGATGGCTTAGTTTTCCCTCCCTTCGGGGTTGCCCTTGCTCTTTGCTCACAATACGCAGGCGCGTGACTCATCCTCTGTTGCTGGGATGAATGGAATTGGATTAGTAACCTTTTGTGTTGTGATCGTTTTCCATTTGTAATTTGATACTTTTCTGTAAATCGGCTTTTATGTCCTTGTGTTAGTTTTCTTTGCTCCCCCATCCCCAGATAAAAAGTTTCTTTATTTCCATCCTGGTGAGAAAATCGAGGAAATTACACAAATATGCAGTCAATATTTAGATTTAATTTTAGAAGAGCTTTTAAAAGCCGTGTATCACAGAATTACAGTATGCTTGTTTGCCCTTTTGTGACGATAACTTCGTAGCCTAGGTTAAGTGAATGTCCCAAACCATTCATTCACTACGTTTACATGGCCACAAGAAAGCGCATTTTAGCGATGCGCTTTGAAATACGCATCAAAAAACGGCACCTGTTTACAAGACGAAAGATATCGATTAGGCCAATCCGCTAAGGAAGGCGATTCGACCAGTGCAATCGGAAAACCCTTTCTTCCTGACCTCCCTTTGGCGAAGAGTGAGGAAGTTCCACGCTGCTCTACCCCCTGCGTGTTGTAAACTAGGTCAGCTTAGACCCAAGTTACCAAATGTAATTAAAACTTAGTGGTCTTCCTAGTCATGCACACTCATTTTCAGTTTATTTACCTAAAATTCGAATGGCACAGCACAAATTACGTGGGTGCCGTAACTGTGTCCGCCATCTTTACCATGCTTTCTCCAACGGTTCAATGCGATTGCGAGTGTTTACATGCATAAAGACGAGGCTATACGGATTCTGAAACCACCTGCGTGAAGCGCATTGGGGGAAAGCGCCACAAACAGAGAAAGCGCCACGAATGGGTGTTTACAAGACCCACGGAGGCGACACGGACGCGATGCGCATCGCTCTGAAGCGCTTCGAAGTGGTCAACGTGGTAAACGACGTGGTGTAACGACGGACGCTACGACGGCTGAGGTGCTTGTAACGCCCCCGACGTCATTGGTTGACGAGTATTGCTTAGCATCAAGTTTTGGTGATTATTACGACTTTTCACATTAATGAGCACAGCATGGGCTACAATCCCGGCATGGGGAATGAAGTGTCAGTGTCCTAACTATAGGCCTAACCTTAATGCTACCGTTAATTATCACTGCCACCGACGGTGAATTATTTTAATTGTTAAAACGAAGTATAAACCTAAAATGGGCAACATGTTAATTTACACTTGGGACAATTAATCAACTAGGGAACGTACCTGAAGTTTACAACTCTTGGTTTCTTTCTGCTGCAAAGTATAATACCTGTAAATTTTAGCATTGTTGCCTCAGCTATGCTGTCATTGTCTTGAGATTTCAGTGAACGACGGCCGCCTCAGCCACCCACTCGCGCTTGTGCGAACCTCCCTATAAGAATGGAAACACCAGCGGTTTGCCATCTCTTTGTCTCAAGCCGCCGACACGGCTGCTGTCCTCCCTGGTGCTTCGTTTTCTTGTCGTCCTTCGTCCCGTCACGCCCTGCACCTTCGGCTCGGACTGAAGTCGTCGTGACTCCCTCCCGTTGTCTCCCAGGATCGTCCCACACTTGTACCGCCTCGGTTCCTCACCTCATCTAGCTGACCCTCACGACACCACCCACTTTCGCCTTCCGGTGTCGTCCGCAGGGAATGAAGTCATCGTGGCTCCCTCCTGTTGCTTCCCGGGATTGCCCCACACATGAACTGTCTTGGCTTCGCCCTTCTTGGGCCTAGCCTCTTCGTTTCCTTCGCTTCAATATTGCCCTGCACTACGCCGGAATGAAGACGTCGTGGCTCCCTCCCGTTGTCTCCCGGGATCGCTCCACACCTGCACGGCCCTGGCGTCGTCCCTCCCTGTACGAAGCCTTTTGGCTTCCTTCGGTCCGTTGATGTCCTGAATTGCGGCTGGAATGAAGACGTCGTGGCTCTTTCCCGTTGTCTCCTGGGACCGCTCCACACCTGAACCGGCTTGGCGTCTCCCCTCCTTGGACGAAGCCTTTTGGCCTCCTTCGGTCCGCTGCGGTCCTGTTTTACGACTGGATTGAAGACGTCGTGGCTCCCTCCCGTTGTTTCCCGGGATCGTCCCACACCTGAACCGTTCGGCTTCGCTCTCCTCCTTGGGCCAAGCCTCCTGGTTTCCTTTGTTTCGCTGGTGTCCTGTTCAACGGCTGGATTGAAGACGTCGTGGCTCCCTCCCGTGGATTCCTGGTCGCCCCACACTTGAACAGTCTCGGCTTTGCCCTCCCCCCCCTCCCTCTTCTGGGCCAAGCCTCTTCGTTTTTTGTTCCGCAAAAGTCTTGAACTACGCCTGGATTTAAAGACGTCGTGGCTCCCTCCCGTTGACTTCCCGGGTTGCCCCACAATGGAACCAGCCTATCACCTTCAGTCCGGCTTCTGTCTTCTTCTCGCCCTTGTCAGTCCGCTCCGTACGGCAGGCTTGACCATGGTGCCCTCCGCAAGGCGACGGCTTTTTCCGTCCCTGCCGGATAAGGACCACCGCTGTTTTCTTACGTTCGTCTCTACGGCGCCCTTCCTCCCGTTTGTGTCCACCGCTGGCTTCTCCACTATTTGCCGTGATCATCACTCGGTTATCCGCACGTCTCCCCTGTCGCTTCCGAAGGTGACCTGATACCTCGTTCTGCTTGTCGTTGCGACCTCCATCCGGTCGGTTGTTCCTCGCCTTTCTTCCCCGGCTTGTCAGTCTTCCTACGGTGAGTTCGCTTGCCTCCTCAAAACTGCGGTGTCATGGCCTCCCCGTCATCGGTTGCCGTGGTGTGCGGTCTCGCGCTCTGTCTGACACTCTCCACCCCTTAGCTCTGGATCAACGCTCCCAGTGTCCGCTTTCGCCGGGCCCGTCCCCTACGGATTCCCTTCTGTCGTCTCGACCACGGCTTGCGCCTAGCCCACCCCTGTCGTCCGCACCGGTTCACTACCGCCGCCACCACCAGCTCCTCGTCCTGCCAAGATCGGTCGATCACCCCAGTTTTTGCCCTGGCCATCGTCTGTTGCCCCGACCCCACTTCCCATCCTTCCGGTCGCAGCGCTCGTCCTTCCATAACCAACTGCAGCCCACACTCGTTTTTATCACAATCACTCGCCCTCATCATGACACGAAACTGTCGCTTGGTTATCCGCCTCCTCGGAAACCGCCATACTCTGCCCTCCTGTGAGTCTCACTGTCGTTCGGATTCCCGCTGCTGCCGTCCTCCTTGGTGGCCCCTCCTAGCCACATGGTCCTGCCATCATGTCGCTCGACACGGCACTCCTTATCACTGGGCTGCTGATGTCACCCGGTCATCTCAACACTCTTCCCGCTTGTCGTTGGGTTCATCGCATCTCCGCCGCACCCCACGCCGGACGACTCCATCCTTCGTTCCGGGTTCTCCCTTCCGCCAATTGCATCCCCTGCTCGGCACATCTCCGGACTTCCCTTCCAACACTGTCGCTACATTTGTGCATCTCCCCACTCTCACGACCAGAAGCGCCATCGCCCCAATCCGAGGCTCCCTCTCGCGCTTCACAGTGCTGTCGCTTCCACTTCCGCTTCCTGGTTTTTCCCACCTTCTGGTTGCGTCACTGTGGCCTTCATCACCTTTGGTTAGCGTTCTTTGGAACCTGTTTTAAGCTAGGCATCATGGTGAAAATCAAGCAAGCCAAAGTTTTTCTGGGAAGGACACATTTTTAGGAAGAATTCCTGTAATTGAAGATCCTGGTTCGTGCTCGTATCCCGGCCTACGTAACCCTGCACGTCGCGACCCCCACAAGACAGTTTGCCAGTTTCACCGCAAATGCGAATATTATAATGTGCCTTGTGCTATTTGCGTGTCGATTCCTTTGGTAGTATGGAGGCTCATTGCCGCAACCCACCAAGCTTTGGCCTTACGCAAAAAACAAAGAAATCAACGTGCGCATTTGTTAAAGAAGATAAGGGAAGAACAGTCTTCTTCAACCACCCCAACTAAAGTTGGGAGACCTCCTTCAGGCTCTCATCCAGACTCATCGCCTCTTCTCACTTCAATCCTGAATAAAAACGCTCAACAATCCATCCTAAAAACCCCTGGGAAATCATCACTAGCGTCGTCCCCCAGCTCTCCAGCTTCTCACACCTCCTGGCTCCGAGAACCAGTGGACCACTCCTCTGCGGTGCCTTCCTCCGAGGCCTCAGACAGTAATTCTTTCTTCCAAGAAGACTCTCCAGTGAAGCAGGTAACTCCTACGATCATCCCGTCACCTGATTTTGACAGTCCGTCCTCACCATTAGGTGGGGACTCCGAACCCCCGCCGGTAGTTCAATTTTCCACAGTTGATGACATCCCGGTAACACCCTGCTCTCCAACCAAAGGCTCGGACGCAGACCGCCCCGTCTGCCCCTCTCCGCCGGATCCAGTTAACTCGAACTCTCTCACCATTCCTACCACCACTCAATCCAACTCTCAACCGCTTTTTGGATGTGATTCTCATATTCCCCGAAGATCGATTATGTGAAACTCTTCACCACCATGAAACACAAACTATGCCTTAACCTACGGGCTAAGCAGCAATTTGTGGCAAATTACGAGACGGTAAAGCCTCTTTTAGACGCCACGCAAGATCATGTTGATTCCCTTACATCCCAAGTGTCTTCTCGTCAAAAGCTGGTTTCATCTCTCCAGGCAGAAAACCTCAACCTCTTACATTTCTCTGCTCGTCAACTCCAAGATAATCAACTGGCTTCTCGTCCAATATCCCCCGCCCCCCCCCCCCCCACTTGGGTCGTTGAGAGCCCCTTCACCTGGCCCCGTGGATTTTAACCAAGTCATCCTTCCCAAAGTCTGTCCGTCCAGTGTAAAAATGCCCGAATCACTCCGTCACCCTCTACTCGACATTCGCCCTTCAGATCCAATGATTCCACCACCATCGTTCCCATCAAGGCCAGTCATTGCTACTCCCGCAAACGGCCCACTCAAAGACCCTTCGTCTTCTATGAATACCTTCTTCGACACAACTGATCTCTCTCTCTCCACTGTAACATTACGGAGACATGGGACACACTCACCTCTAACATCTCCGACCTCCATGTACATTCCTTTTCCCTATGGCAGTTTGACAACTCGGACTCCTTCACTCCCATGCACCCTCTGATGACACAACAACTATCCAGTCACAAAACAACCGAACTTCCCTACGACCTTTGCCGCCTTAAGGCTAAAGGGTGTCACTTGAGAGTTCGGAACGCCCCCTCCTAACTCCGGACTCCCGTATCGGCCTTGGAACACTAACTTGCTTCATCAAAACTTTTATCGGTTCCCCCTTTCATCCATCCCAATGCCGCTCCTCAAAATTCATTAACGAAAACCTGAATTTCGACCTGGGCACTTCTTTTCAAGATACCAAGTTCTTCCAAATATTAAGTGGCTCTTGGCAATTCAAATTAAAAAAAAAAAAAGATAACCATAAGGAAGCGATCTTCCCCAACCCATCTCCTGTCCAGGAATTAGCTACCTCAAACTACGAATTGGTATCATCAACCCTGTCTCATCGAATCGCCACCATCTTCTTGGTCTCATCACGACTCAAGTCTCCTCGGCTCCAACCTTCAAACCCGTCTGACCTGAAGTTCAACCCCCTGGCTGAATCCATAAAACTGTGCTTCACCCTTTCAAAATCAGGTTCGCCAACTCTGAACTTTCAAGCTCCTTTCTGGGATGTTGGCGTCTGGTTCACACCCTCCACGACTGGAAGAGGTAACCCCTCCCTTTTATCCTTTTATCAAACCTTACACATTCAAATAGGATTTCCTCCAAACCCTCATCCAAAAAAAAAAAAAAAAAAAAAGAAGGGAAAAGGATAGAAACTTGAAGTACTCCCACTTTTTAATCTCCAGGGAAGAAAGGGTTCTGCTTGTTGGCTTCCCTGGGCCGCTCCTCTGCCAAAAGCCAAACCGATGCAAAACCACAATGCCAGCCTCAGCACCCCAGGATACTCAGCCAAAAGGTGCCCGCCACCAATTTTGACGAGGTCAAGCTGTCAATGCTAAAATTGACAGGTATTGTACTTTGCAGCAGAAAGAAAGAACATTTTGCCGGCTCCCCACCCAAGCCGGCTAAAAATGGTTTCTTTTGCTGAAAAGTACAATACCTTCAGGCCCACCCTGCCTCCCCTCAGGTGTCACCTTATGACACAACTTGAGACAATGAGATGGCAAACCCGCTGGTGTTTCCATTTTTATAGGGAGGATCGCGCATGCGCGATTGGGTGGGTGAGGCGGCCGTCGTTCACTGAAATCTCAAGGCAATGACAGCATAGTTGAAGCAACAATGCTGAAATTGACACGTATTGTACTTTTCAGCAAAAGAAACCATTTTGCTCTTTCTTTGTTGCCAAAACATCTTAACCTGATAATTTAGCATTACATTCCTCGAATGTGATGTTCCCCTGGAGGTTGCGCAGGCACCTGCTTGCATATCCCTACTGCGCATGTGCGTGGCAGTACTCCCTTATAAAAGCGAGAGCGCGGACGCTTTCGGCATTCATTTTTCCTCCAGAGGTGTCTCCACGCCTCCTCGCGCCGCAGATCCCCCGTCTTTCGCACGGAAAAATTGGATTTCACCTGATGATGGCCGCCGCTCCCGATGAAACTCCCACTTCGCTCGCCGCTCCCTCTCATGCTCTCCTTCGTCCGCAAGCTACTGCTTTCACCCTCGGCGATCGCTGGATCTCCGCCCTCGACATCGCCGCCGTTGGCCCGATCCCTGCTGAAGCACCACTTCCAAGCGTCAATGTGTTCACGGACTCTCCCTTGCAGCCCGGCCAGCGCACCCCGCCAACCGAGCCGTTGGACCTAACGGCTCTACAAGAGAACTTTCAAGCCAAGAAATCCCTTCAACAAGCAACGGCTGCTGCTTGCGCACCTGCCCGTAATTCTCCTTTGGATTTATCGTCCAACTCATCCCGAATAGGTAGAAGTGTCTCCTGTAGCGAAGTCCGGAACATCATCCAGGAAACGGTCCGTGTGATGCAAAACAATCCCATGCCGCCTCCGTCTTGCACGCCCTCCGCTCGACACGCTCGTACGCAAGCCTGGATAACCTCTGCCTTCAGCCGTGACTCCCGCAAACGGGACTCGACGTCTCCCTCTGGCGCCCTCTAGAAACGCAGGCTGTCTTCTCCCTCTCGCCCGCAAGCTTCCCCTGGTGCCGTCCCCGCAGCTACCGCTGATGCTTTGCCGCCGGCCACTCTATTTTTGTCCGGCAAAAGGATCCACTTTCCGGCCGCCGCCGCCGGCGACCTGACTGTTTCCCTGGCTTCACTTTTAAAGACTGTTGAAGAGACCATTCCCGACTGCTTTCTTTTTAAACCGTCTCAGTCAACCGACGCTCCCGTGATTAACCGTGTACTTAGAACTGGCTTCGGCTTCGCCCTTAGGGACGAAGACTCCAAACCTCGCAACCTACTTGGACAATCCACCATGCTGTTAACATGTCTCCTCCGGAATGAAGGCTCCCTGCTCGGCAAAGGCGACCCCCCCTCGTTCTCGACAAGGAACCACCACCACCTCGACCAGGCCGTGAAAGCAGTTTCTTTCGCCCGCTAGGAGATGGCGCCACTAACCCGAATAACTTCGCAACCTACCCCGAGTGTGAGTTCTTTGGCAGCGAAGTAAAGATGGACTTCGGCACCGCTTTATCGATTCCGAAAAAAGCTGACATCCCAACTTTCGTCCTGTACGAGAACGACAAGTGCCTACGGCTAAGTCTTCGTGCCGCCTCACAAGCCGACGTTCTCAATACGGCGGTGGAACACCTTGTGCGAGAAATTATCCCAGGACGCAATTCCCGAAGAACTACGCAATCTTTCATCCCTAATCACGCAGCTCTTCCAAAAGGCAAGCTTCGTCACGTATCATTCCATCAATTGGGCCACTAGAGCTGCTCTTTTTAACAACTCCTTACTTCTCCGGGACATTGCTCTTTCATCCGCTGCCAACTTGAACGTCTCCACGATGCACCGTCTCCGGAACCAGCCCATCCACGAGTCGGACACGCTCTTCCATGGTCTAATCCCAACTCTTGCCCCTCACTTAGACATTTCTAGTAAACCGAAACCACTAAAACAAATTTCTTCCAACTTTCGTCTGGCTCTGAAGAATAAACAACCCATTCCCCGCCTCCCTTCAGACAATTGGAACAAGACAGCGACTCCCGCTCCATCTCCTCGCTCCAACGACTTTCGTCCGAGAAACCCGCAGCCCTTTCGGACGGACCAGCCTCGCTCCCGCTCCAGCCAGCGCAATCAGAAACGAGCCGCCACTCCAGACCGACGAAGCCGCCACTCGTCGCCAGGGGGCAGAAGCGGTTTTCGTAAACATCAACAATGACGCCTCTCGCCCATCCGGCTTTCCAGTCGGCGCGAGACTACGCCGATACCTCCCAGCCTGGCTACAATTAACATCAAACACAAAAGTCCTTTTCATCATCGAACACGGCTTTCGTCCGGAATTTCTTTCAAACCCCCGCTCCTGCCGAAACTGCCATGGGATTTCTCTCCACCAGTAACCCCACTACTTTCACTCGAAATTTCAGAACTCCTTCGGAAAGACGCAAATCGGGAATGCCGCAAGCCAGGCCCGGGTTTCTACAGCTCCATCTTCACCCGACCAAAGAAGTCAGGAGGCTCCCGTCTAATTTTCAACATGAAACCTCTCAACAGATACATCCTCAACAACCATTTCAAGATGGAAACTCTCGAATCAATTCGTCTTTCATTCAAACAAAACGACTGGACAGTCTCGATCGACTTGGAAGATGCTTACCTCCATGTCCCACTCCACCCGGCTATCACGCACCTTTTTCGGTTCATCTACAACCAAAAGGTCTACGAATTTCGCTGTCTTCCCTTCGGCCTGAATGCAGCCCCCAGAATTTTCTCAACGGTTCTCAAACCAATTTTGCCAAACCTACACCAAAACGAAATTCAGGCCAACGCCTATCTGGACGACTGGGCCCTCAACAATCCGAACCGTCTTGTACTGGAACGGAACAAGTACAAGACCATTTCACTATTAAACCGACTGGGCTTCGGAGTAAACTACTCAAAATCTCGCCTAATACCAGCAAAAGTCTTCACCTTTCTCGGAGACTCTTTCGACCTCCGCACAGCAAGCATTGCCCCGTCCCCGGAACGGATAGAAGATATTCTTCTCCACGCCCATCTCTTTCGGTCGAAAACAAGTTTTTTCCCTCGGCAGCTAAACTCCCTTATCGGGAAGATGGATGCAATGGCGAACATCATCCCTTACGGCCGATGGATGGTAAGACCGTTTCACCAGCACCGCATAGACAACCCTGCAATCAGTCGGGACCGCCCAGACAAACAAATACCCTTCACTCCCGATTTTCCTCTGGACTCCCTCCTTTGGTGGTCAGATGTCACAAACCTCATGAAGACACAACCCCTTCACGAGCCACATCTCGATCTGCTCATCTTTACGGACGCCTCGAGAACCGGCTGGGGTGCCCATCTTGGCACTCAGGAGGCCTCTGGCCTTTGGCTCCCAACCTGCAGGGAACACATCAACTCCCTCGAGCTTCGAGCAATTCTACTCGCCCTGCTTCATTTCCTTCCGAAAATAAGAAACAAGACAATACAAGTCCAGTCCGACAACACAACTCCCCTAGCCTACATAAGGAAAGAAGGAGGAACGAAATTCAGATTTCTTCACAGGCTAACGTCAGAGATTTTCAACCTCTGCATTTCGCACATCACTCTCCTTCCTCTCCACATCCCAGGCAACAGGAATGTGATTGCCGACTCTCTGTCACGCCAGAAACCACCGACGGGCGAATGGTGCCTCAAGAAATCCATTTGCGAATCTCTCTTCACCATTTGGGGCACTCCAATGATAGACCTGTTCGCCACGAGGCACAATGCCCGAGTTCCTCTCTGTATAAGCCCGATTCCGGACGAAACAGCAGTAGCAGCCGACGCCTTGACGTTTCCATGGCAAAACCTGTTCGCCTACCTCTTCCCCCCCTTCAAGCTATTTCCACAAGTTCTTCTAAAGATCCAAGAAAGCCAGAGCTTGTTCCTACTCATAGCCCCCCTCTGGCCATCAGCAGCGTGGTTCCCGCTTCTTCTGGAACTACTAGTCGACACTCCCAGAAGTCTACCCCCTCAACCAGATCTTCTGTCCCAACAGAAAGGAACAAAGCTACACCCGAATGTACCAAACGTCAACCTACACGCGTGGTTACTATCATCAAACTCCTCAAAAAGGCTGGAATTCATCAAGAAGAGGCCGAACGCATCGCCTCAAAGGCAACCAGGGATTCCACTAACCGGATGTACGACAGCCACTGGTCCAAATGGATTCGTTGGTGTATCACGAAACAAACTAATCCTATCAACCCACCCCTTCTAGACTTGTTCAACATTGACAAACTTAAAGGCTCCACAATCCTGGTATATCGATCTGCCCTAAACACCGTCTTCAAAGCCGCCAATAGCACGAACCTACTCGAAGACTACCGAATTTCGGCGCTTATACATTCTTACGAAAATGAAAGACCCACCACCAGAAGGTCAATAACAGATTGGGAACTTTCTCTCGTGCTCTAGTCCCTAATGAGTGAACCGTATGAACCCCTTCAGGATACATCCCTTCACCTCATGACTCGCAAAACGGTCTTCCTCGTCACTCTTGCAGCCAGCCTACGGTGTTCAGAGATTCAAGCCCTCTCAGCAGACCCAGCATACTGCATCTTCGGCCCCAACTTTTCCTCTGTTACTCTCTACCCAAGATCAACATTCAGAACGAAAGCACAAAAACCCTCGGAACCACCGAAACCAATCACTTTCCTGGCTGTATCCACCCTAGTTGGTAACGAACCTGAACGCCTTCTTTGCCCAGTCAGAGCCTTGCGCTTCTACCTAGCCTGGACTCGCCATGAAGACATCCGCCGAGGAAGAAACCAACTTTTTCTCCCAATTGATCCTCAAACGGGCGAAACATCAGCAGCCATGGTATCAAGATGGATTAAGAAAACAATCGAAGCAGCCTATGAGAAAACTCCAAATGAGAGCATGAGAGTGACGGCTCACGAAGTGAGAGCTATCTCCACATCATGGGCCCATCACAACGCCATTCCAATAGAAGAAATCCTAGCAGCAGCGTCTTGGCGCCATCAATCGACCTTCACCTCCCACTACCTCAGGGACATGTCAAGAGAAGAATCAGGTCTGCACCGGCTGGGACCAATCGTCGCAGCCAGAACTGTAGTCAATCCCCCATTAAGCACTCGGAACACAGAAGCAAGCCATCCTTCAAGGAAGCAAGCCACCCAGATGGAAGCAAGCCATCCAGAAGGAAGCAAGACCCAAACAACGGTCCTTTTCAGGGCCACCAAATCCTAAGAAAGAGATCCAAGTCCCTGTTTTCACCTGTTCTGAATAAAGTGCAAATTTTTCTCTTCCAAACAAAAAGTTTTGGGGGAACGCCTGCTTGCATCCCGGGGCACTAGTCAGGACGGTGCCCGCCACCAAACTTTGACGAGGTCTGCTGATAATGCTAAATTATCAGGTTAAGCTGTTTTGGCAACAAAGAAAGAACATTTTGCCGGTCCCCAGTCAGGCCGGCTAAAAACGGTTTCTTTGTGCCTAAAACATACTTAACCTACTCCCGCCCTGCCTTCTCTCTCGAGTCACCGCCTGACACATTGACAGAAAAATGAATGCCGAAAACGTCCACGCTCTCGCTTTTATAAGGGAGTACTGCCACGCACATGCGCAGTAGGGATATGCAAGCAGGCGCCTGTGCACCGGAAGAAACCTCCAGGGGAACATCACATTCGAGTAATGTAATGCTAAATTATCAGGTTAAGTATGTTTTAGGCACAAAGAAACCATTTTTAGCCGGCCTGTCTGGGGGCCGGCAAAATGTTCTTTTTATTTAAAACATCAGAAAATGAATAAGAAAACACTTTTACATTTAGCTCACTAGTATTTAGCTTTTACAAGTTTGAAAAGCACTTTGCTAGAATATACACTTTTGGAAATTCGCTTAAACAAGAACAACGATGTTGATTTTCAAATATGCTTAAATTTCGATTAGAAAAAGAAGATTTTTTTCTTGGGTTCCAATCCTGGAATACCCAGCAAGCTGAACCGCGTCCGCTAAGTTGCAACTATATGTGACAACTATTTTTCAAGTCGTCCAACAGTTATTTTTCCCTGAATCCACAAATATCAAACCGTTCCTTTGTTTACATTTAAAAGAGCCGTTTGAAGGAGTAGGGACATGTAAAAGATAGGCCAAATTGAGTTTTCAACTCATGAACTATGGGAAAGGCCTTTACATTAGGATATTGACTATTGATTGATTATTTACATGAGAACTTGGTGAAATGGCTCTTGTTAACCCTATACCAACCGGATAGCCAATACGGCGTAGTCGGTGAAAAAACAGTCCAAATGCGCGCCCAAGCTATGTGATGGGTCCCCGGGGACTCCGAGCATTGTGGGCAAGCACAGCCCAGTGGTTAGAATCGTCGTCTACAAACCAACTGAATACCGGTTCGAATCCGACGACTACCAAAGTGAAAAAAAAATGAAATGGCAGGATTGTGAAAAAAAGTGGCTGTTAAAGGGTTAAAGCTTAGTGCTTTGGCTTGGGTAATGAATAAATCATTACTATTAGATTTTACAAGCTTTAACTGTAAACTGCAGTGTTACACACCACAACTAGGTTGGGGGGGGGGGGGCTCGGAGTTTATTGCACAGACTGACTTTGGGATGGCTTTGGGGACAGATCTTTTCAAGATTTCAGTTTAATAGAAATGACAAGCTATTGCAAACATTCGGATGGTCACAGTCGGAGTTTTGGTAAAGTATTAGAGCAACAATATTTACATAAAAATTCGTGTCCGGTGATTGCCGATGTCGAATTAGTACGGACTAATGGTAGCATTTTGGGGGCAAAAGATTATTAATAAACGTATAAAAATGAATAAATAAACTAGCTTAGTGAATGCTATAACGCATTAGTTAAGTTTGGATATTTAACTTTTAACTTAAAAGACAGTTTTGGATCTTAGTGGAAATTTTTCATAGTAGTTGCGATCGTTCAAACACAATAAAAAATATCACACTTAAACATGTCTGTATCCACATTTATGTGAGGTTAAGTACCAATTAAGGAAGCCCCTCCTAATGCACAATTAATTTAGTGTACGTGGGCTTTTTGCCCAAAAGAAATAACGAAAGTATATTACAAATGTACATCGGGTTTCAATAAACTTGATTAAACCAATAATAATAATAATAATAATAATAATAATAATAATAATTTATTAAACTAATGGTAAAGGGAGAAACGGATGGGGTGACATCCACTAATATATGTCCCAAATTTAAAAAAACATATATAAAAGTTTACAACAAGATTAAAATAAGTCCCATTAGAGTCGATTTGTTACATTACATTATAGCATTTGTACGTTTAAAACATCTCAAATGAATAGTGAGATCTATCTATCTATCTATCTATCTATTATAGTGAGAGTCGATTAGTTTACCCTTGCGAATACTGCGATTGATATGGCTACTAATTGTCTAACACGTTGTGAATAATTACCCCTCCTAAGAATACAATCCTAACACCCAAATGATTTCTTGGCCGCGGTTCCACGACGCGTATGCAACCGTAAAACCAGTGGTCGCTTGCATTTCTAGCTTTGCATCAATCCCCCATACATGTTTTGATCAACTGCGTCGGATGGCATGGTGATCAACTGCGTCGGATGGCATGGCGGCGCGCACCTCTCAATTAAAGACGAGCCCACTACGATTCGTCAATCGGTTTCATTTTAAACTGTAAGTTCAATTAGCACACTAGTGAACTGAATCCACATTAAAAATATTCAGCACCGTTTGGCAGTTTTACGAAACGGGAAGCCTCCAAACCGTTTAGTCTCGGCGTTTTGAACATTTCATTTATCCGACTGCCACGTCGCACAACTGATAAGGATGAAATATCTAGATAGCACAGTCATTGCCCAAAAGTAGTTTTATGAATTTGCGCCCCCCCCCTCCCCTCCCCTGACAAAAAAAAAATGTCATACAGTAGAAGTTGTTTTAAATATTTCTCTTCCCCCCTCCAAAAAAAATACTAAGCATCAAAGTCATGAACGATTGTCCAAACGAGTAGTCTAAGTCTACGCTATTTTCGCATGCCGACATGACTATACAAGCTTGTTATCCAGTTCGTACGAATCTAGATCAGAGGAGCCGCGTGCCTACGTCAGTGATCTGTGCTATAATTTGCCAGTCATTGGTCGGTTGGTGGTGACAGCAGACGCTGGCGAAGGCTACATAGTTCCCAGTAATTGGTCGTAGATGGATGACGTCAGTCGGCTGAAGAAAAAATAACAAACCTCGTACGTTTGCTGCGAACAAAAATCTTTGATTATTTCTAGTGTACGATTTTCCTGGCGGAATTGATCCATTTTCGAACTTAAACCTAGAAATGTGCCATAGAATCTGTGTGCAAAATTTGACAGACATCCGATAATTCGTTAAAACGCTATAGCGCGAACACCCAGACAGACAAACCGTTCGTATAAGAGTCTAATCGACTCTAATAAACCTGATTAAACCAATTATAGTGAGAGTCGATTTGTTTCCTCTTGCGAATACAACGATCGGTATGGCTACTAATTGTCTAACACGTGTGATACCCCTCGTAAGAGTACAATCCTAGCACCCAAAGGATTTCTTGGCCGCGGTTCCACGACGCGTATGCAACCGTAAGACCCGTGGTCGCTTGCTTTCTAGCTTTTTGCCTCAATCCTCCCATACATGTTTTGATCATCTGCGTCGGATGGCATGGCGGCGTACACCTCTCAATTAAAGACGAGCCCACTACGATTCTTCAATCGGTTTCATTTTAACTGTAAGTTTAATTAGAACACTAGTGAACTGAATCAACATTACAATTATTCAGCACCGTTTGGCAGTTTTACGATTCGGGAAGCCTCCAAACCGTTTAGTCTTGGCGTTTTGAACATTTCATTTACGTACCCAACTGCGACGTTGCCACGTCGCACGACTGATAAGGATGAAATATCTAGATAGCACATTCATTGCCCAAAAGTAGTTTTATGAATTTGCGCCCCCCCCCCCCCTCAACAACAACAAAAACAACAAAAAAACAAATGTTATACAGTAGAAATTGTTTTAAATATTTCTCCTTCCCCCACCCTCCCGTAAAAAGTACTATGCAGTAAAGTCGTGAAAGATTGTCCGAACAAGTAGCTCAAGCCTACATTGATTTCGCGCATGCCGGTATTAGACTGTATAACTTTGTAGTCCTGTTCGTACGTATGAGATCAGTGAGCCGTGTGCCGACGTCACGTCAGTGGTCTGTAGAATGAATTGAGAAAGTTGCTAGTCATTGGTCGGTTGGTGGTGACGTCAGCCGCTGACGAAAGCTACATAGTTTAGTCATTGGTCGTGGATGGATGACGTCAGTCGGCCGAAGAAAAAAAAACGAACTCCATTCGTTTGCAACAAACAAAATTCTTTGATTATTTCTAGCGGACGATTTCCCCAACGGATTCGATCCCTTTTCGAACTTAGACCTAGAAATGTGCCATAGAATCTGTGTGCAAAATTGGACAGAATTCCGATAATTCGTTAAAACGCTATTGCGCGAAACACACACACAGACACCCAGACAGACACCCAGACAGACACCCAGACAGACAGGCAGACAGACAAACCGTTCGCATAAGAATCTAATCGACTCTAATAATGGCGGCCATGATGAAGGAGCGCTGCGGTAATTTTGGAGCGTTTTTCAAATGGAGATTGTGGAACTAATAGATGGAATTTTGGGATTCGGTTTTCCCCAAGAGGGTAGTAGCTATTGTGTCAGGCTATTAAATGGTTCCGTTCCGAGTTTGGCCGTTTTAGCCATTATTGAGAAAATGGCTGAGGGGAGAAGACCGAGGTCTTTTTACGTTTTGGTGCGCTCAAGAAAAAAAAATTGTTCGTCGGAAAAACGAAGGTTTTCCGGCGGCCTGCGTTTACATCATCTAAACTAAACTATTATTGGAGACAATGACAGCACACATGCTATAAGTCACACCTTTGAATGGTTACATAAAGCTATATTTATAATTCTTTTAAAGTCGACGTGCCATACGTCGAATTTATGTGGTTGTGCCAAAAAAGGGGCCTTAGCCATTTGAGTCAGCCACATCTCAAAAACCAGACACTGTTGTTCAATTATGATCGAGGAACTTAAAGTCTAGGTGTGGGTGATTTGCAGTGTAGGAGATCGGAAGGCTCTTTGCAAAACATAATTATCTCGATTAAAACTTGGCTAACCTCTAGCTGGGTGGGTCGAGGGTTGGTTAGATACTCCTGAAACGTCGTTACTGTTTGTTCGGTTTTGTGACATCCTCGCTCAGATTATTAGAGTCGATTAGACTGTTAAGCGAACGGTTTGTCTGTCTGTCTGGGTGTCTGTCTGTTCGCGCTATAGCGTTCTAACGAATTATCGGATTTCTGTCCAATTTTGCACACACATTCTATGGCACATTTCTAGGTCTTAAGTTCGAAAATGGATCGATTCAGCCGGGGAAATCGTACACTAGAAATAATCAATGATTTTTGTCGGTTGAAAACGAATGGTGTTTTTTTTTTTCTTCGGCCGACTGACGTCATCCATCCACGACCAATGACTGGAAACTATGTAGCCTTCGTCAGCGGCGGACGTCACCGCCAACTGAACCGACCAATGATTGGCAACTTGATCAATTTTATTCTACAGACCACTGACGTAGGCACTGATCTCGTAGTACGAACTGGATAACAAAGTTATATAGCCTAATGCCGGCATGCGCGAAATCAACGTAGGCTTGGGCTACTTGTTTGGACAATCTTTCATGACTTTACTGCGTAGTACTTTTTACGGGAGGGTGGGGGAAGGAGAAATATTTAAAGTAACTTCTACTGTATGACATTTGTTTTTTTGTTGTCAGGGGAGGGGGGGGCGCAAAATTCATAAAACTACTTTTGGGCAATGAATGTGCTATCTAGATATTTCATCCTTATCAGTCGTGCGACGTGGCAATCGCAGTTGGATAAATGAAATGTTCAAAACGCCGAGACTAAACGGTTTGGAGGCTTCCCTGATTCAGTTCACTAGTGTTCTAATTAAACATACAGTTAAAATGAAACCGATTGAAGAATCGTAGTGGGCTCGTCTTTAATTAGGAGGTGTGCGCCGCCATGTCATCCAACGCAGTTGATCAAGACATGTATGGGGGGGGGGGGGGGGGATTGAGGCAAAAACTAGAAATGCAAGCGACCACTGTTTTTATGGTTGCATACGCGTCATGGAACCGCGGCCAAGAAATCATTTGGATGTTTGAATTGTATTAGGATGGGTAATTATTCACACGTGTTAGACAATTAGTAGCTATATCGAGCGCTGTATTCGCAAGGGAAAACTTATCGACCCTTACTATAATTGGTTTAATCAGGTTTATGTATTTTAATTAAAACAATTTTTATCATAATATTTATTAATTTGCATTACAGAAAAGTTTTAATTATTAATATAGTGTCGTTTTAAGAAATTCCGCTTTCGTCTATCGTCTATGGATGAACATACTGCGCATTCCGAGCGTCTTCATTCACTTGCGTCGCAAGACAAAATTATCACGTTGGGTGGGCGTGGGGGGGGGGAGATAGGCTAAAGTCCGTCGTATGTATGGTGGGCGGGAGAGAGAAGGAACAATCTACGTATGCTTCTTTTTCTGGGAGTTGGGGGAGAGGAGGGAAAGATGGAAGAAATACATCGTCACAAAATACACTGTCACAAAATCTCAGGTCAGGCGTATTGTCGGGCAGCCATTGTAAACAAATAAAGGACACTGGCGCTCTAAAGTATGGGCCTTCAAGGTTTTTGTAAGACCAATCTTAGAGTATGCGACCCCAGTGTGGTCACCGCATTTAGTGGGGGATATTGCCCTTCTTGAGGCTGTTCAGCGTAAATTTACAAAGCGTATTCCAGGCTTTCGAAATCTGAGGTACTCGGAACGTCTTAATCAGACTGGCCTGGAACTACTCGAGTTGAGACGTATTAAGTTTGATCTTATTTTAACATTTAAGATTTTGCATGGTCTTACTGCTGTGAGCCTACCATTCTTTGATTTGGCCCCGGGTCATATTTGTACTAGGGGTCACCAATGGAAACTTGTCAGGCAGGTTTCTATTCACAATACTCGCCTAAATATTTTCTCGGTTCGGGTGGTCCGTATTTAGAATGCTCTGAGTAAGCATGCTGTAAACCAGTCAACAGTGGAAGGGTTCCGCCGCTCGCTGGCACCTGAGAATCTTCTGCCCTTTCTTAAATACCAAATCTAGGTCACGGTGTCAGTGGCTCATCGCCCTTCCGTTTTCCTACCACCATGACGTGGTTGAAACTATATATATTAATTAACTAGCGGAGTCGCTCGCTTCGCTCGCTCATTCCGCGTCGTCTGGCTGCGCTCGAGGAGCTTTCATGCTGCTGCAACTTTATGCTGCTGACAGACATTCCACATCTAAAACGATCAAGCAAATAAATGAGTGCAGTGCGCGTTTTTCGTAAGGCTTCAGTTCATAAATAAAAAAAATGGCTTCGCCGTTTAGAAAACCATCCCCTTTCTGCCATGCGCCTAAACTGCCAAGGAGCCAGGAGGCGAGACACGCGATTTCAATACCCTAGTCGGCCTTAGCTTAAAAAATACGCTCGAGGAGTTGTCATGCTCCAGATCTTCAGCTGCTGACAGACATTCTACATCTAAAACAATTAAGTAAATGATCAGAATGTAGGACGCATTTTTCTTAACGCTTCACTTCATAAACAAACCATAAGGTAATCATACATCACTAAACGGTCTGGCCACCCAATAGCTACATGCGCCTCTTGTTCAGATTGTTAGCCATAATACCACTGAAAACAAAAGCCTCGATAAAAGCATTGTCTTTCTGACACATGCATGAACTGGCCTTGAGCCAGGAGATGAGACACGCAATTTGTAGCCCAGTCGGCCTTGGATTGAAGAAGCCATTCCCTTTCTGGATGCGATTGAGCTATCATTGAGCCAGGAGGCGAGGCATGCGATTTGGACCCAGTCGGCCTTGGCTTCAAAAATCCATCTCCTTTCTGGCATGCACCTAAACTGACAATGAGCCAGAGGGCGAGACACGCGATTTCTTCCTCAATCGGCCTTGGCTTGAAGAAGCCATTCCCTTTATGGCACGCGGTTGAGCTATCATTGAGCCAGGAGGCATGCATCAAAACTGACAATGAGCCACGAGGCGAGACACTCGATTTCTTCCCAGTTAGCCTTGGCTTGAAGAAGCTTTATCCATCGGCGCTGCAAGGCCGTTTCAACGCTGTAGCACTCGAGTTGCTGCATGCTTGAACTAAACATGCTTGATAATTTTATCATGCATATTGCATATTCCTTCGTGCCGCTCTTGGTTTTTTTATTCCAATAAATTTTGGTTTGCTTGTTTCACAAATTTTAAGAAATTTACCTAAGAGGCATATCCTTCCCCGCTACGTGTGATGCTTTGAAACAGCAACCACATGTCGCCCATAATTTTTGACTAATATAAAAGATTTCGTGCAAGGCGAAATCGTACCTAGAAACTATTCGTGTTTACCACAATTAGGCTGGACTATTGCTGAGTAGAGCACCAGCTAATAGCACACTATTGATCGAATATCGATGGTTTACAAATGCAAAAGTTGAACTATTTCTGACACCCTTTTCTGTTATCAATATACTTTGTTTAAATATGCCTAATTTCGCATTTTCGTAGATTTACGTATTTTCATTTAAATTTAAGGCTAAATAGGTAGTTTGTATTTGAAATATCCAAAATGCAACTCCAACAGTCGTTCCATCAGCGAGCTGCACGTGCCTCATTGTTGAATGTCGGCTGTTAGCATTGCTAGCCGGAATACTACCGACAACACTACTGGACCACGCGCCTCCTACGTGGCGCAACAATTGTGGACCAGCCGCACAGCAGGAAGAGGTGATATTCCGAAACTAACAATCAACTTCGAAAAATTCGTTTCAACAATGGTCCAAACGGGTTTTTTCGCCTTTTTCGAGGAGAAAAATTTTACCTAGAACTACGAAAATACGCCTACGCAAAATCCGGGTTAATTTCCTGTCTTTTGACACCTTTCTCATAATTTTAGCCCTCCTACTTCAAGAAGAGAAGAGGTACATATATACCTACATATATATATATATATATATATATACCGACCGTAAGTTTTTAATGATTAAGATACTATAAAACATGCGTTTGAAAATCAACGATGCAACAGGACGAGAACCGCTATTGCTTCATGTTTGGGGAAATTGTTTGGTGGGGGGGGGGGGGGGGTGCCCCGATGGCTGGGAGACAACTGGACAACGTCGTAGTAGAATGTCTTTATGCTGTGAAAAGTGCAGTACCTGTCAATTTTTTCATTATTGTCTCAATGATGCTGCTTGGTGCTTGAGACTTGAATTGCTGCCTCAATTGCCCTACCGCGCATGTGCGGCCTCCCTATAAAGGGTGCGTGCTCGGGGAGCTCGCCATCTCTTTGTCTCAAGCTATCGCGTTATCGACAGCTAGCTGCACCCATTGGTTTTTCCCCCTTTCGATCATCTCCTCGTCGATCCCACAGCTGCCATTACCGTCCCGCCCGCGACGACTGCTACACAACTGACCCCATACAGTACGTGCATGTTGTCAATGGCTTTGATACCTCTTCTATTCCACCGGCCGCCAACAACATCTCGTCTCCTACTTTTCGTCTTGAACCCCCTTTCGGTCATCTCTCGTAGACACCTTCTGTCTTTTCTGTCAACATGCTCGCCGCTTCTCCTGCCCGCTACGACCGTTATACGACTGACCCCAAACGGTACGTGCATGTCGTCAACGGCTTTCATACCTTTTTCCATTCCACCGGCCGTCAACGACGTCTCGTCTCCCACTTTTCGGCTTGAACCCCCTTTCGGTCATCTCTCGAAGACACCTTCTGTCCTTTCGGTCAACATGCTCGCCGCTTCTCCCGCCCGCGACGACCGCTACACGCCCGACTCCACACGGAACGTGCAAGTTGTCAACGGCTTGATGCCTCTTCCCACCTTCCGTCAACGGCATCTCATCTCCTGATCTTCAGCCTGGACTCCCTTTTATCATGTCACGAAGACACCTACAAACTTCACGGTATTTATGCCTGCCGTTCCTCCCGGTCGCGACGACCACTACACGACCGTCTCCTAACAGTGCGTGCATGTCGCCAACGATTTTCTACACCTCTTCTCATCCTACCAGCCGTCAACGACGCCTCACCTCCCACCTTCGGATTAGTGTCCTTTCGGTCATCTCCCGAAGACACCTGCTGACTTTTTCGTCATCTTGTCCGCCGTTCTTCCCAGCTGCGACGACCGCTACACGACCGCTCCACACGGTGCGTGCATGTCGTCAATAACTTGATGTCTCCTCCCATCCCACCAGCCGTCTACGACGTCTCATCCCCAAACCTTTGGGTCTCCTTTCGGGCATCTCCCGGAAACTCCTTCTATCCTTTCGGTCATCAGGCACACCGTTCCCCCCGGCCATGACGACCGCTCCACGACCGGCCCCACACGGGTCATACATGTCATCAACGGCCTGAATGCCTCTCCCACTACATCCACGTCGCCTCATCACTGTTTCCCGGCTTGAACTCCTTTCGGTCATCTCTCAAACACACCTGCTGTTCCTCCTAATCACGACCGGCTGCATACGGGTCATACATGTCGCCATTGGCTCTAGACTCTTCTTCTACCCCACCCACCAACCACAGCATCTCCTCATCTCGTGGATAAGAACCACTCTGTCGCCCCATCTTATCTTCAGCGGCTAATCCTCATCCTCTTTTCCACCCGGTCATGGTCAGATCACGCTTACCGTCAATGCTTTCGGCCATCAACTGTCCTCGCCTCCACCCGCCACCCTTTCGGTCATCCGCATCACTCTCTCTTCTTACTTAATCAAGTCAAAGCAACAAGTCTATACTCCATAACGCCACATTTCCAGCAAGCTAAAGACCCTTCCATCAATGGATCATCCGCTGTCCTATCAGTGACCACCGCTAACACGTCAACGGCCCGAGACTCCTCTCAGTTTTTATTCCGGTTCACCACAACGGGGTCCTTTCGGTCAACGCCTCACACCTATAAGTCAACCACTCTCCTTTTCGGTCTTCATGGAAACCCCATCTGCCGACCGATCTTCGGTAACATCCATCAGACGTCCACCCAGCCGGATCTGAACTCCAAAAAAAAAACGGAGGGAAAGTAAGAAAGCTGTCCCTACAACATTCAGCTCTTAAACCACCCAGCTCAGCCCCGACTCAGGATCAACGGCATACAAGACATCCCCCTTCAACTACACACAGAGCTCCACTCCCTCCCTTTCGGTCGGGTCGACCATGTTTCACCGCCCTCCATCAACTACTAACCGTCCGACCCAGTCGACCTCCCGCCTCTCAAGACGTCTCTCCACTAGTTCCCAAGAGTCAACTACCAAGCATCCCTCTTCCAGCCACTGCCGGCCTTCAGACTCAAGAGCCATTCTCTCTTCTACAGCATTATCAGAAACACGCTCTTGGTCATTCCATAGACCGAAACAATTAGCTCCAGCCTCCATCACAGTTCTGGCTGCCATTCCCCGATCGTTCGCACATTCTTCAGGCTCTAGCCTTCCTTTCTCTGCGTATGCGTGCATCACCTTTCGGTCATGATCTCCCAACAACCGCCCCCAATCCTTCTTTCTGTCTTGCTCCCGTGACGTCACAACCCAAAATCTTCCGTTCCCGCCTTCCCACGTTCCTTTGTACAACTTACGGACGCTGTCTAGCGCCCCACCATTTCAAGTCTCATCAAATGTGCTTCGCTATCATGGTGAAAACTCTAAAACCGTCATTTCCCCTATGAAGGATCCTTATTCTGGTCTTCTGCCCCTCATCCAAGATCCTGGTTCATGCAACTGCCCAGGTCTTAAAAATCCAAACAGGAAAGACCCCCACATCACCGTGTGTCAGTACCATCGTCGGTGCAACTTTTACCATAATCCATGTCCGATCTGTGTTCAAATTCCATACGAAGATTGGAAGGTAATTTCGGCACTTCAACTTTTCTCTGCAAAACGCAAAGAGCAAAAACAAAAAAGTGTTAAAACCGAGAACCCGTTTAAATCCCCCTCGTCAAAGAAACTCCGGCCTTCGGCCACAATTTCGAAGCTACCCTCCACTCCCGGGAACTCAAAAAACTCCTCTGCGTCCGCTACACCAATGTCCCAACAATCATGGGTGACGTCGCCAGTATCAACGGACTCACCTGCAATTACACCCAATGAATCTCCAGAAGATCAACAGGAAATCCAGGAAACAGGATCAAGGAAACAGGAAATCAGGAAACAGGAAACAGGGAATCAGGGAATCAGGGAATCAGGGAATCAGGGATCAGGGATCAGGGAATCAGGGATCCAGGAAACAGGAAATCAACAGGAAATCATCAGACAAAGTGATGGCGAGTTCCCCGAGCACACACCCTTTATAGGGAGCGCCGCGCATGCGCGGTAGGGCAACTGAGGCAGCAATTCAAGTCTCAAGCACCAAGCAGCATCATTGAGACAATGATGCAAAAATTGACAGGTAATGCACTTTTTCAGCAAAAGAAACCATTTTTAGCCGGCCTGGTTGGAGGCCGGCAAAATGTTCTTTCTTTATTGCCAAAACAACTTAACCTGGTAATATTAGCATTACATTCCTCGAGTGTGATGTTTCCCTGGAGGTTTCTTCCGGTCTGTAGACGCCTGCTTGCATATCCCACCGCGCATGCACGGCGCGGTCCTCCCTTATAAAAGCGACAGCACGCATGCTATCGGCATTCATTTTCCTCCAGAGGTGTCTTTACGCCACCTCGCTCCCCGGTTCCCCGACTGTCGTTTGGAAAATTGGTTTGATCGCCGAAGATGGCTACCGCTTCGAAAGCACTGTCGCATCGCCTGACTCTCCACTTCTCCCGGGCCAGCGCACGCTGCCTCCCGCCCCCGCGCTGCGCACGCTGCCTCCCGCCCCCGCGCTGGACCTGTCGTCCCTCCAGCACGACCTTCAAGCTGCCAAGGACTCCTACCGAGCAGCCAAGCGGATCCTCCGCCGTGCGACACTCACCCACTCTCCGGACGGAAACTCGCCGCCTGATCTCTTACCCAACTCCTCCCGGGAAGGCCTCAACGTCAGTTGCAGTGTCGTACGGGAAATCGTACTCGACACCGTCGGTCACCTCCACCTCCATCCTGCATGTCGTCGGTGCGCAATGCTCGCACCCAGGACTGGATTGTGTCTACATCAGCCACGAAGAACACAAGCGTGCCGCTTCTCCTCTGGCCATGGCACCCAAGCGCAAGTCGGACGACAGGCTGTCGTTACGTCACCCTCTGTCGCCGCCCCTGCTGCCGTGAAACGTACCAGGTTCCCGGACGACACTCCTGATGATTCAATCCTGTCGCTCGCAGCACTTTTAAAGACTGTCGTGCAGACAGTTCCGGACTGCTTCCTGTTCAAGCCCACTCGGATGCCGGATGCCGCTGCCGGACGACACAACCGACGACACGTCTCTGTCGCTCGAAGAACGTGCGGCTCATCGCCGCCCGCCACACGCCTCGACTAAGCTCTAGCCCTCCCGGCCGCTTCCCGCACCAAATTCCCGGATGTGACGTGTCGCAAGCAACCCGTCTAACTACAAGACTCAAGGCCTCGTTCGAGTGAAGAGCCAACACTATTCCTGTTCTCCGCCGCTTGTCTCGACCGTGATTTACCCCACGTTTCGAGCGAAAATTAAGTCGACTGTTGCTGTCCACTGCTGCTTGTCTTACTTGTGGCTGATTCCACGTTTTGAGTGAAGAACCAAGATGGAAGCCGTTTACACCAAGACGGAAGCCCTTTGCACCATTTGCTGCTTGTCTCGACCATTGACTAACCCCACGTCTCGAGTGGAAATCAAGTCACCCGTTGCCGCCTACTGCTGCTCGTCTCTCCCGTGGCTAGAACCCACGTCTGAGTGAACCAAGACGGAAGCCGTTTGCACCTCTTGCTGCTTGTCTCGACCGTGGTTAATCCCACATCTCGAGTGAAATTCAAGTCACCTCTGCTGTCTACTGCTGCTCGTCTCACTTGTGGCTAAAATCCACGTCTGAGTGAACCAAGACGGAAGCCATTCGCACCTCTTGCTGCTTGTCTCGTCCGTGGCTAACCCCACGTCTCGAGTGAAAATCAAGTCTCTTGTTGCTGTCTACTACTGCTCGTCTCACTCATGGCTAAAACCCACGTCTGAGTGAACCAAGACAGAAGCCATTTGAACCTTTTGCTGCTTGTCTCGACCGTGGCTTAACCCACGTCTCGAGTGAAAATCAAGTCGCCTGTTGCTGTCTTCTGCTGTTCGTCTCACTCGTTGATAGAACCAACATTTTGAGTGGCCCAAGACGGAGCCGTTTACACCTCCTGTTGCTCGTCTCAACCGTGACTGGCCCCACGTCTCGAGCGAAAATCAAGACTTCAGTTGCTGCCCACACTACTACTTGTCTCATCCGTGGCCTAAACCCACGCTTTGAGTGAAGAGTCAAGTTGGAAACCATCTACATCTCCTACTACTTGTCTCGTCCATGGCTGATCCCGTGTCTCAAGTGAAATTCAAATCACCGGCTCCTGTCCAAACTGCTGCTCGTCTCAGCATGGCTATTTAAAAAAAAAAAAAACCCACGTCCTGAGTGAAGAATCAAGTCGAAAGACCTCTCCATCTCTTGCTGCTGCACGCCAACTCGATCCCGGTTCCCTTTCTGGTTTCTTTTTGCCTAAAACATACTTAACCTAACTCCCGCCCTGCCTCCCCTCTCAAGTCACCGCCTGACACATTGAGAGTAAAATGAATGCCGATAGCGTGCGCGCTGTCGCTTTTATAAGGGAGGACCGCGCTGCGCATGCGCGGTGGGATATGCAAGCAGGCGTCTACAGACCGGAAGAAACCTCCAGGGGAACATCACATTCGAGGAATGTAATGCTAAAATTACCAGGTGAAGTATGTTTTAGGCAAAAAGAAACCATTTTTAGCCGGCAAAATATTCTTTTTATCGCAATTAGTGAAGACTAAAAAAAAAGAAGAGAAGTAATTTTAGACTGTTATTAGAATGGGGGGGGGGGGGGGGGGGTAAATGTTACTGGGAAGTACGTCAGCGTTTGTTTAGCCTTAAACAACGCTGAATTACGTACAAAACTGGCGTGCATGGAGGAAGGGGTATTTTTGTCTTTTTTTTTAAACTTGTTATTTATTATCTTTATACATATTAAAAAAATAAAGCAGCAAAGCTTAAACAAAAGCTGCCCACATGAAATTGCGATGTTACGTTTTCATGTGGTTATTTTATCGCTTGTTCATACAACTAAAAATAGTAAATAAATTTAAAGTAATCAGCCTTAGTGCAGTATGACTAAGGCTGATTACTTAGTCATACTGCCCCCCGCCCCCCCCGCACTAATTTGATGCTGAATTTTCTAAAAAGTGTAAAAGCCAGATGAAAAAAGAACGAAGGGGACGGGAAGCCGTAAAGCAACTAAACTTTCTTTTTTTTTTGTAACAAAAATTCTAGCGTCAGATGAAAACTCCTTATCTGTCGCTTCTTACATGATCGCTCATTTGCCGCATTGTAGTATCAAAAGTAATATGCGATTTTTTTTTAAATATAATGTGCAATATTTATACTTTGCAGTGCACCACGCATTCAGAATTTGTAGCAAGTGTCATGTTGGTATGTCTGCCTTTCAAGTTCATACGTCAATAGCACATTTCTATCCTCCTCCAGTATTTTATACCAAACAACACGTCGAATTACTGATGCAGTGTTTGTGCATCCTTGATTTTGATGCATCCTTGCATCCTTGTCTGTCCTCGTTGTCGAATTTCGTGTTTCAAGTAAAGCCATATTTTTCTTCAGTTATGATTAAATCGATTAAGGGGTTTAATCATGGCTTTGTATTGGTTGCCTAGTTTTCGTAGTACTGTTCCCGGTTGGGCTTTATTAGTGGAGTCAGAATAACACCATAGAATTGAGTTTAGTTTATTTTCAGTGCAATATACAATTTAGTCATGGGAGTGACACACTCAGACACTATAAGAGCAGGTGCCCGCTGTGGGTCGCAGCTACACTACAATGCAAAACAAAATAAAAAACACTAACAAAAATAAAATTCCAATATTAAAAAACAGGATTACATGCGAGAAATCATTAAAAAAATTATATAACTATAGAAACATTAAATAAAATTACAAAGGTAAGAGAAAAAACGTACAATCTAAAGAAAATAAAAGCACTATCGTAGTTTGCCGAAAGAAACGGGGAAAACAAAAGTTTTTACACACGATGCAAAACAATTAAATTTCGGAAACGTTAACATATTTGCCAAGTTAGTTAGGTTTAGATCAAGTAACCACTTACAACAAATGTTTCTTATTGATGACATCACATGTAAATAAGGAATTATAAAACTGGCAAGTAACGCATTTGTGAAGTCTTTCCTTATCAACTAGGTTGTATGTACAAGTACAATAAAGCCGATTCGTTCCTAGTATGGTAATCAGTAACTTGGTGAATTGAGAAGTGAGCACCGTTTTTATGAAAGTTAATTAAAAGTTTTGTAAATTTACAAATGTCGGACTGGCAGATTAGAAAGTTAACTAGCTATTGCATCTTACCTCTTGCCAGCCTATGCTGGCAGTGACGGGTCAGGACTGAATTGTTTGGGGGGACCGACGGAGGACACATCTGGAAACAGAGTGGGCCAAGGATTTTTTTCAAGGCAACAACAACACTAGGCACTTTTATTCCGTGTAATTCAACCTGAACGTAACCTAAGCTTCAATGCAGTACAATTTTGTAAAATAAGCCCCATAAACACACAAAATAAATTAGGCTACACATATTGGAAAGTTGCTAAAAAAATATATATATATACTTTACATAAATAAAATTAATTTGTTTTCAAGTTTAGCCTGCAAGTTTTTTTTTATTATTTTATTTTCTAATGGTGACCAGAGTGTTGGGGTTTGGGGGGCCGGTGGGGCCCCCCCCAGCTAAAATAAAATTCTGTGGAAAAACTGCAGGTGAAATATGCTGAAAAACTTCAGAAATAATCTGCAGTTATTTGGCCACTT
Organism: Lithobius niger; assembly: GCA_023313725.1. Lineage (NCBI taxonomy): Eukaryota > Metazoa > Arthropoda > Chilopoda > Lithobiomorpha > Lithobiidae > Lithobius > Lithobius niger. Next base: position 131,695 of record JAHWFP010079013.1, read on the forward strand.
TCTGTAGATTTGAAACTGAAGTTTTTCTGCAGAACTAGAGCAAAAAAAAAAAATTATCACTGTCGAAACCTTAGTAGCCATTTCAGCAGCCACTTTAGTATCAAGGAAATTTAGAGACATTATTTATTATTGAACAAACGTCTAATCTATACATCATATCATTATACTCTTCGGTTACTTAAATAGTGATAGTTGTAATTCAACTTTATATACCTAACCAATCTCTAAGCATAATCTGTATGGGCCCAGGTGTTGTATATTGTGGATATCCAATAAAGTAATGCAAATGTTAACGTGCCTTTAAACAATCAATTGGCATAATTAGTTCTGCATACTTACAACCCTTTTTTGTCCCACCCAAACACATTCACAATGTAATAAGTAAAATAACATAACATTTTTTTGCAATATCTGCAGAAAATCTACAGATTTTACCTTCCGCTTGCTGAGCGTGAATAAACTGCAGAAAATCTGCAGATTTCATTCTTCAGCTTTTCAGCCAACCAACATACTTTGAAAAACAGTTATAATTTTCATAGTCCTAACTGCCTTTTCAAAACATGTTGACAGGCTTCTTTAGAAAACTTCTTTAGAAAGCACAAAGAAAGTACAAATAAACAAGGAGATAAAAGTTATCCCTTTAAGAACGGCAGTCAGGCTGAATTTGGTTATACTCGGGACTAGTAATTAAAAAGAACCAAAAAAAAAAAAGCTAACTGGCTTATATAAATAAATCGTCTCACACCCTGGAAATGGAGGAATGAAGTTTGCTTCATTTTTTCAAAGGCTTTTATATCCACTTTTTATTTTTAGCTGCAGTTGTGAAATAAAAATGTAAAAAAAAACCGTAAAGTTGTGTTGTGGTTTTTTTTATTATAATTTCAAAACTGTTACAGACAACTTTAAAAAATGATGTAAGTTTGGGCATGGCGTGTGCTTTCAACATTTCTAATTAAAATATCTAGACACACGCTAGTATGTCGCGCCAAGTTAGGTAACAAACATCACAACAAACATCACATCACATCAATTGTCGAGGCTGTAAACCATTGTAGCGCGACGCCATTGCGTCAGTGTCTTATATCTTGAAGCATAGTTGGGCACATTTCAGGTACTTGGGGAAAAATAATAATGCGGTACAAAAGCTTAAATTGTGTTGAAATCGAGAGCAATGACCCACCTGACAAAAATTAATCGTATTTGAATGCCAGCTATGCTACTTTTCAATGCAAAATATGCCCCTCAATAACGTTGAAAATGTGTTACTACCTAGCTAGTCCGCTCATCCCCATGTTAAATCCCATAGGGTGATTATTCATCGATTCCGAGATAGCTGGATTCCAGCTATGAAATTGGACGAATGGGTGCACTACAATACGAACTGCGTAGCCTACCTTTTATGGTTTGGAGACTGGGGGCGTGGGAGGGCGCGTAAGTACGAAAATATTCTTATAACCTTTGTTAGTATTGTCGGCATCGTCTCTCATTGGATGGCCAAAGTTCCGACAATGAGAACGTGTATACTGACGTGTGCACGCCTAGGCACACACTAGTGTATCACGATAAATCTAAACAACGAAAATATTCTTATAACCATTGTTAGTATTGTCGGCATCGTTTCTCATTAGATGGCCAAAGTTCCGACAATGAGAGCGTGTATACCCCTGCAGGGCCCTTCATCGGCTTGGAAGAGGTAAGATGCAACATCTAGTTAACTTTCTAGTATATGGTTACGCGACGTTGTCTTGTTTTCTTAACGTGAGGGTATAGAAAACGTCACCAGTCGCAAATGTGTCCGTTTACTTTGGTGTTGCGCAGTGATATGGGATGGGAGATGAATTTTTGTTGCGTAGTTGTGAAAGTTCGGTCCGCGTTGTAAAGTCACCTTGGGGAGCACCGTTTCACTAAAAAGTATTGATTATAAATTAAAATTAGGTGTGTGATAACAACCACAATTTTAGTAAAGCGCTGTATTATCGTGATGCTTCACTGTCCATTAAACAATAAAAGTCTGTGATTAAAAAGGAATTAGCTTGTAAGACTGATTCCGTATAGGTTTAAATGATTTTGACTTTGGTTGCGCTCCGCTATTTATGGATTTTCCCCTTTCACTTTTTAGTGTATCCAGCAGTGCACGTGTTTTCCTTACTGAAAGCGTAGTAATAATTTTTTGAAACGCCGCGAGCCATGTTGTTGACCTGTGCATCTCAATGCACCAGCTCTCTTTTACTTGAACCTAGTTAGCACGACGTAAACTCAAAAACGTTGCCTTTTGGAAATACTGCAGACGGGAACTAGTGACTCACTGAATAAACGTGAGCTAGGAAGTGTTAAAGGCCAATGTGGGAATTAGGCTTGGTTGCTTTGTAATCTTAACCTTATAAGTAAGATTGACTTTGGTGGAGGCATCGACATCTATTTACATTTATCATACCAAAAAAAAAAAATGTGTTAAATCGCGATACACGAAGGCGGTTAAAAAAAACTTCTATTTGAGTGCTTTCGAAAATCTGCCTTGTTTTTTATTGAAAAAGGTGACGGCACATTTTCCACGTCCGAGGCCAACTTTCGTTGCGGATTACCACGTATTTGGGAGTACCACAGAAATCATCCACGGGTAGTCTCAGTAGGCGTAAGAAAACTAGCTTTTTTATGTGTAGGGGTGGGAGCCTTTACTCTGAAGAGATTATTTTTGGATCGGGGGGGGGGGGGGTCTATAATTGTTTCATTGTGGGGAGGCAGTGCCTCAATTAGGAGTGGTGCAAGGCACCCGGAGGAAGGAGACCGCAAAATCACTAGGTGCCTAAAGGTTGGGTGGGATTGAGTTTCACTTTGTCTCCTAAAATTGTTTACTTGTTGAGGAGCGGCCCAGCACTATATCCTTGCACCCCTCTTTAGAAAAACCTAGTTGCGGTACAGTGTGTGTGTGTGTGTGGGGTCGGGGGGGGCGGGGGTCATCGAAATTTGTGGGTCACGACTACAATCCGTGCACCTCCCTCCCCCCATTAATAACGGCATAGATATGACGTGTATAGAGGAGCATTGGAAGAAAATTTCCTGTCCTTCGCAGCATGCATCACTAAGGCAAAGAATAGCAACCACCAGTTAGTTGGGTGTAGAGTAAGCTAAGTAGAAGTGATCGGCTTAGCAGCCCTGCCCATCTCTAGCTGCTCTGACTGGTTTGTTGTTTTGTGGGTCTTTTTTTTTCCTTTTTTTTTTATTTTTCTTTTACTTTTTTTTTTGTAGGAGATCGTTGTTTTTTGATTCTTCATATAGCCTAATTTGCATGCGTGATAACTAGAAGGACTTCGTGGACGATTGCTGTACTGAGAAATCCGATTGTATTTATTTTTATTTTTTGGCCTGTTGTGGGCGAGACATGATATGCTAAAATATGCACACAACAAACTAATAAGGAAAATAAAAAACAGATGACGAATCTTTATCCGTTTCGTTATAACTTATGTTCGAATCCTGTCACTGCCAAGTAGTTTAATTTGATGGAAGCACAACTCCGTAGATTTACGCTTGTTTGATGCATTTCGTGCCTTCCAGAACCGCTAAACCAAACCCGCCCCTCTGGTTGTACACAGAAAACCGTAGGCATCGAAGAAAAATATTGATGGGAGGGGAATATCCAAATATCCAGTTTGGCATTGTTGCAGAAAAACAATGTTTAAAACAATGTAAAACAATCAATTAGTCGTTTAGAGGTTCCTAACCCCTGAAGCACTTGACCAATTAGAAGAGGTCTTATGAAAAGGGCACACCTCCAGAGCAATACCTGTAAAATACGCTAAGAACCAGCTTTATTCACTGCATGGAAGAATTTATTTTCGTAATACAAAAAAAGCGTTACCAGTAGCCAGTAGTAGTAAGTAATTAGAGCAATAGCAACGTTATGCACGTCTCTTTTTTTTTTAACAAAAAAAAAATCGATACGCTGTGTCAGCTGTGTTCCAAAGTCTCCCGATCAAACAAGTTTCAGCCTTTTCTGTCGCATTGTTATTGTCCTCAGGTGCCTAAAAACAGCCAAACTACCTTAGCTGTAAAGACAACGTGTCTAGTGGTCGGCGTGCTCATATGTATTTTATCTGGATAGGTGTTATCGTTTATCATCTTGGCAGGCGACACACTAGCGTGTGTCTTGATACGTTTAGCTGAAACACGGTTCTTTCACGAATAATTTATTTAGAGGCCATGGCCCGTAGCCGCATGCCCGTTATACCTACAGCTGAATACTACAACATATCAACTTTTCTCACGACTCCCTAATACACAACCATACTTCATTTTATCCATCAACAATGGACCTGGCGTCTGCTGATTGACATTGTTCCCTAATTACAAAGTTTAAAACATAGGGCCTTAGGGCTTCGGGCAGATGACCAGGAGTGGTTAACGCTCGTTAAACCTTTTAAACCCTTTAAGTTTAAAACAATGTAAAACTGAATGTTCAGGGTCCCGTAACTCCAGAATGGCTCGACCGATTGAAAAAGTGTTTGAGGGTGAAGGCTAAGTTAAGGTTAATGCCCGAAAACCGCGGGCCATTCGGAAACAATACACAAGGGCGCGCGGACGATTGTTTCCGAATGGCCCAAGGTTGAGGGCTTGAACCGACTGTATATCCCGCCGCCGAATGGCCCTAGGTTGAGGGCTTGGACCGACTGAATATTCCGCTCACGATAACAATTGATCAGCATATTCCTTGACAATGTCATTATCCGTACAACAATGTCTACCGCGCCGTTCCAGAAGGTCTATTGTTAAACATCTCTTTAAAATATTTAAAGAGGGAATCTGGGAATCTGGCTGTTGCAGACATTGGGCCTTAGGGCTTCGGGCAGATGACCAGGAGTGGTTAACGCTCGTTAAACCCTTTAACCTTTAACCCTTAAAATATTTAAGAGAAGATGTTTGAAGGGGTTATTCATCGTTGAGTTTTCGCTGCTTGAACGGTGATGGGGTACTTCGGAATCAAGCCAAAATCAAGTTACAATGCGCTGCACAAGTAAAGCTAATAGTTACGGACACGCCGCCACCTAGCGTAGCCTAGTAATAGGCCAGCTATAATATGCCTGCACTAATTGTAGGCCTATCCTCAAGGGGGAAATCCGCCTCTGCCAATATAAATAAAAATAAAAATATTAGTATATAAATATTAATATAAATCAGCCCCTGCCAATGAGCCATGTGACACAACCGTATAGTAGAAGGGTAGCTGAAATATTATTAGAAAGCACATGTTATTGACCGGCAGTAGCGTAACTGACGGCGGGAAAGTTGTGGGGAGGAGGAGGTGGGGGAGAAAGGAAAAGTTCCTTCCAAAAACGAGGCGGGGGGCGTAAATATCTGTCAAAAAAATTATTTACGCATACAAATGCCCGCACTAATCGTAGGTTTATCGTATGGCTGTCAAAATAGTTTCATTTTTGGATACTCATAGTGACGAAGATGTGCCTATATCTTTGTAGTGTACAAATCAATATAGATGCAAACCTATTTACGTTGCCTTTTGGCGTTTATGTTAGACTGCCTAAGCAGGGACGTATAAGTTGTGTAAGACATACAAGTACAAAATGGAACTTAAATAGATTTGCAGCTGTATTTATTTAACCCTTCTGAACCGATTGTCTTTCCGTCCTGTTTAATATTTGTACCGTATAAATACAAATAAAAATACGAAACCACAGTCAAGTGGAGCAGTAGCACTATATAGTTAACAACGATATTTCTTAATGTTTCTTTGATATTTCAATGATTAAAAAAGTGCGGGCCAATAACTAAGTAGTTATTGGCCCGCAGTTTTCAAAAAAGCATTGTTAGACCATTGTTGCCTCCAGGCCAATAACTCGGAAAGAGGGTATTCAGGAAGGTTATATCATGTTGCAGATTTTATATAGGTTTAGTATAGTTTTTTTCTGAAACGATGGCATACAAGAAAAACAACAAGTGAACAGTTTTCAAGTTTAGGTGTAGCTCCCTGCATTTATTCTTGCACAGAATTGAATAATTTGTTGTATAAGTATACCGTCCATATTTATGTACCGTACTGCCCTATCTGGGCAAATTTGGTCGAAAAATATGGAATAGGAATGGAGATTTTAAATTTTTTAGTTTTGCTGGATTGAGAACTTCAATCGTATATATCCGCGTATGACATAGCTGCATAAATAACAATAAATAGACGAGTTAAAAACTAGCAAGGACAATATCAATGGAAAACAACAAATTTATTCAAGGTGCATAACAAGAGTTCTTAGTCATCATAATAGCCGTCACCATAATAATTCCTCAGTCATAATAATCAATGATAAAAATACTGAATGTAGTTCAAAGGTGTGGAATTAGTAATAAATGGATGCCACGCATCTTCCAGGTATACTTACTAAACTTATCACTCTACGTTAAGAGGAGGGGGGGGGGGGATGTGATGGTCACGGTTTCTGTTTGAACATACTGACAGGTTTCGTGAGTTGCATTCCCTGGAATTAGGTAGCCTGCAGCTTTGAAACCGTTAAGTTGATTGTGGCAGATGACAAATTTGACGTCTGCGAGATTCAGCCTATTGGTTGGTTGTTGCCGTACAGGGGCCCGGCTAGACGTCTGGGTCACAATTGGTTCCCAGTATTTTAATTTCCCAGTAGACAAACTTGTTGGTCGTCGGTCTCAATTATATTTGGATTCATAAGATGGTCGTTAAACGGTCGTTTATGGCGAGGTGGGAGCTTGTTCTTGGTGGCGCCCAGTTGTCTTAAAGGTTGTTGGACACTATTCAACCAGTTGATGACGTTATGGTTCCATTGCTAGGTCGAAGGTTGAAGCTGCATTTTTGAACCTGCAGGACATTTGTTGATCGGATGCAATAAAATAAAAATGTAGGTGTTGTCATAAGTTTTGACCATGGCTACTTGCAATATGGCAATATATAGGGTGGGGCAGAAAGGACGGAACACCCATGGCAATCAAAGATGGTTAATGTTAGGATAATGAAACGTTGCATGGTATGTAGGCGAACGGGGGCCAACTAACCATGAATCGATCACCGACCTTGACGCATATTTTCAAGGTCATCGTGATGCTAACCTTTTAACTATGCTTCGTAGAACTCCAGTTTAAATTAGAAACTTGTAGACATTGGCAAGGCATGGCCATTGCAAAAAACAGAACGAAATTCGGTACGCTAGTTTAGGAGTTAAGAAAATTGCAAGCATCATTTTGTTGTGCTGACCGAGTGGCTTTCCTGCCAAACAGTGAGTGTAAAATTAAGTCCAGTGGTCCTCAAAGTACATGAAGCATGCTTGGGAACAAACATCAACTGACACACTGATGACTCGACACTAGCTCAACACAACCTGCTACATTACACGTATAAACAGAATGGTGCTGCAAACTACAGCATCTTACGCAAGTTGGCATAGTTTAGTCACCGTGGTCGTCTAGAAATGAAACTAATGTTGTTCCTCCCTCCGGTTAACATTTCTGATTTTGTTTCAGAGCTGATCACGGTTAATGAATTATGCCAATGCGTATGCTGCCAACACCATTACCTACCAATACAATGCATGGTGTACGAAAGAGCCTGACAGAACTGTTTGGCAGGAAACAGCCATGGCGAACAACCATGGCGAAATTCAGTTATCTCGAAAACTACTGAACGGGTTTTCATGAAACAAAGTTTGAATTGCATATTATATTTTTCTGCTGAATATTGAAATACGTATAGAAATATAGCATTATCATAACAATTAATCCTGTTTCTGTTTTATTCAGTTCTATCCAGTAATTTATGAAATATATTATTAGTTATCAACTCGTGTTGCTCGCTCGGCCAATTATATTTGGCTACTTACCATTACATGTAATACGTATAGAAATATAGCTGATGTCATAATAAGCAACCCAGTTTTTGTTTCATTCAATTCTGTCCAGTAGTTTTCGAGATATCAACATTTTCGTTCAGAGTCACATACATTAATCCTGCAACTTCTTTCGTATATTCGAAGGCGTTTTTTTTTTAACTATACGTCAGTATACACGTTCTCATTGTCGGAACTTTGGCCGTCCAATGAGAGACGATGCCGACAATACTAACAATGGTTATAACAATATTTTCGTACTTACGCGCTCTCCCACGCCATCCCTGTTACGCCCACAGGCTCCAAACCATAAAAGGTACGCAGTTCGTATTGTAGTGCACCCATTCGTCCAATTTCATAGCTGGAAGCCTTCCCGTTATTTTGGAATCGATGAATAATCACCCTATGGGAAACAGCATCAGTATTGAGGGGCAGATTTTGCATTGAAATCACCATAGCTGGCATTCAAATACGAGTTAATTTTTGTCAGGTGGGTCATTGCTCTCGATTTCAACACAATTTAAGCTTTTGTACCGCATTATTATTTTTCCCCAAGTACCTGAAATGTGCCCAACTATGCTTCAAGATATAAGACACTGACGTAATGGCGTCGCGCTACAATGGTTTACAACCTCGACAATTGAATTAATGTGATGTTTGTTGTGATGTTTGTTGCCTAACTTAATCTGCCTACCTATAACCTGTCTATAATCTTTTCCCGTCCAAACAACGTTCGTTCGAGCTTATAAAAATCAGCAAGAAACTAGACGTGAATTTCCAGATTCCTGTCCAATTTTGGTAAAGGTGACAAACATCGTCACACTAATAATGAGTATCTGTTCATTTCGAGGTGGGGGGGGGGGGAAGATTATTTTTGGATATTGATGGGGAGTTAAGATTTCTTTCCAGGATCTTGTAAATGTGGTGGGGGAGGAGGGGGGGGGGGGGGGGGAAGTTTGGCGCTCAACAGTACAAACACCCCCCCCCCCCTTAAAAATGACTCGTAGGCTTTTATCGATCGACTCACGGAAATTCAGTTTAAAATTTTGACGTGAAAATACTGGACTCACCTCCATGTTTTTAGTGTTATTAATTCGATTGGACAGGAAACTAGACAATTAACGTTCAGTTTCATACTAAATTTAAATTTAGACGAGAAAATATTAGAGCCACGTCCATATTTATACTTTTACTAATTTGTTTAGACAGGAATGTAGACCATTCACGTCCAGTTTTTGCTCACTTTTAATGTAGACTTCACGTCCATGTTTTTACCAAGAATTTATAGATTGTTTCCTCCAAGATTTTTTTCACTCTTGTTTTAAGTAATTTGTTTTAGACTTGTCATTTGTTTGGACACGAATATACACCATTCACGTCCAATCTGGAACGTTTGTAGTTTGGACGGGACAAGTGTTTAGTCAGGTCGCACGTCAAGCTCCACCCCCAAAAGCTTGCGACCAATCAGCCGCGAGACGTGAAAGGAAGAGAGCCACGGTGGACGTGGAAGGAGCCACTGCGTTTTTAATTAATACTGTTCAGTACTACTTACACGTGAATTAGCTACTGCCGCTACGGCTAGTGTTTTTTTTTATGTAAATACGCTCCCCATCAATAATTTCCACCGTGTGCATACCTGTTCCAGGTTTTGCCTCGTATTAGTTTTTTAATATCTCAAAATTTCGTTGCCTTTTGCCATCTAACTGTCAAAAGCTTCTTCATGTTTACGAATTAACTGAAAATGTGTTTCATTGGCGCCAAAACGACGTTTTAGCGTCAGCTGTTTCATCCAATCATAGCGAACTACTAGATCTATAATAGGTCAAGCCAGAGAGCGGATTAAGTGGGTACATGGAGGTCCAATGTCGCACTAACTTCCCTTATATCGACGTAAAGAGGTGGTTTAACTAATTCGCAACAAGCTCGCCACTAACGCGACGTAGCACGGTTACATGGAGGTTCTTGATGCGAATCAACGAATGTCGTCGTAAAATTAAGTCGACATAACACTACGTCGCTATAACGAACATCCATGTACCCTCGGTAATGGTAAATTCAAGGAACATAACGAATGTAAAAAAGCTTGTGCTTACGAAAGCATTAAAAAGTTGGGGAAAACGGAAATTGAACTGAAAACTGAAGTTGCAAAATTCTGGAAATTCAAGTATATTTTTTAAGTTTTGTTGGCCTTTTCGACCGAGTCCACAAAAAGGAGGATTTAAAAAAAAATTTCTTATAAGGTGGATGCGTTTTATAGGTAACAAAAAATTGTGTTCTATCCCGTAACCAGTCTAATTAACTGTAACTTTTAACTTTATTGTAACAGTTAGATTGCCCCTAGGGCGTTACAAGACTGGCGGTTGGTTATCATTTGATGTTATTTGTAGATATCATGTGATAATATATATTTTTTGTAGATATCATTTGTTGGTTACCGCTGCTGTCTCGTGAGCTGGAAGTCCCAGGTTGGAGCCGGACCCCCAACCACTCCTAGCATTTTTGTGAACAGAAGGGCCCTGTAAATCAACTACAGCAATTGTGCCTCGACTCATGGCAATTGTGGCGTGGAAATTCTCGGAATATGCCGATGTAGATTCAGCAGGGAGTGCAACTTTCCTCCAACGTCTTACCATCCATGACCCCTTGCACCTAACGCAATTTGTTAAAAGGTCCTAGTATACTTAGTACACCACTGATATACCCAATATAATCCAGTGGCACAACCACGATTTTTTTTTGGGGGGGGGGGGGGATTTTTGCTCCATTAAAAAGACTATCTATCGAAAAAGTCAATTTTCACAGCTTTACAAATTGGATTTTTAGCTTCGGGGGGGGGGGGGGGGGTGCTCCCCCTCCACCCTCGCCAATGCACCACCCGATATATCAATGCCAAGCTACCAAAATACTGACCAATTCCAACGGTATAATCATACATTGGTCAATGCATGGTTTATTTAGTTTCTGTCCTTTGTCTTTTACCGTTATGCCTGTCTGTCCTGGCGCCTACTAGGAACTTGAAGAGCTTGATTGTTTGGCCGCAGTGATGAGTGGCATTAAAGTTGTTCGGTCTTTTGAGACTTAAGTAATATGCTTTTATTCAAAGTCAAAGTCATAAAAGAGCCACTTGTCTGAAAAGGACACTCAGTGAAATTTATTGCTGTGTCCGCCCAGTTTTTGTGCTTGGCCCTTCCTTCTTTTCCGTGCTGCCCTCTATCGCCAGTCCATGATAATGAGGTGCTTGTGTTTCTTCACTTCTATTCGGCCCGGTCTGGCTGGAGCCCTTTTACCATATCGAGATATCGTATTCTTCATTCAAATCAGTTGTTTGAAATCTCAATTGGAGTGTGGCAAGGTTGCTGAAGGTTTTTTTTTTCATTTTCTTAGAGATGGTTGAAGGTTCACGAAGTCGTTAAGATGTGAACTGAGGATGCCATTGTTGGCGCCTTTACCATTTTTAAAAAAAAGTTTCTTTACTTTTACTTTTTACGTTTTTGTGTTTGTTGCTTTTTGTATATAGGGTCCTTTGTGAGAAATACGTCGTCAAAAGGACCCTATATTTATTCCAGACTCTATGGTCCATATGTTTTGAGTTGCCATCTGGACTGTTTTTTTTCACGTCGCACACTAGGGATTGTATACGATGTTGAGCAAATATTTGAGTAATTGGTCGACCTATAGGCCCAGTATTTCGGTCATTAGTACTAAGCAGTCTGCAGGCACCTAGGAAGGTCAATCTATAAGACCAGGGTCCTCAGTGAGAAATAGTCGTCAAAAGAACCCTATAGCTCAATGTTTTGTGTTGACATCTGGACTATTGCGGCGCCCCCCCCCCCCCTTCAAACACTGGGTATTGTATGCCATGTATAGCCAATATCTGAGTAATAGGTCGAGCAAGCAAGGCGAGCGAAGTCGAATACTGGACAGAATTTAGATTTTGTGTGTCTGTCTGTTGGACATAGGGGTGGCACGTTACAAAATATTTTTCTTGTTTGCCAAAACATGTTAACCTGATAATTTTAGCATTACATTGTCCTCAATGGAATGATCACTGGAGGTTTTTCGGTTACGTGTATCCGCCTGCTTGCATGCTCCGACTGCGCCTGCGCGACGCAGTCCTCTTGAATATAAATCGGCATCATGGCCGATGTCGCCATTCATTTTCCTCCACGAGGTTCTTCGCACCACGTCGATCTTTGGAATTTCGCTTTCGCGACTTAGATGGCAACCACCGAAGATTCTGCTGCCCCTCCGGCTACTGCTCTGACTTCGGATGCTGCACTCCAACCTGCTCTCCCACCTTCCCTTCGCGACCACTGCCCCACCGGTCATGACCGGGGCGGCTATGTCGCGAATGAGGAGGACGACTCACCGCTACAAGACAACAACGTACTCCACCACCGCCTGAACTCTCGGCCCTCGAAGAGGACCTCCGTCAAGCCAAGGCGTTCGTCCAGGTAGCGAAAAGGAAGCTACAAGACGCTTCGTCTCTCCGGGGCATCTCCAACGCCAACTCCCCCGTCAACCTTTTGTCAAAGTCATCTCGTCGGGACTACAGTGTGACTCTCAGCGAAGCTCACAACCTGGTCGACTTGTGCTTTCATCCTGCTCCTCCCCCCTCTTGCACATCATCGGCAAAGAGAGCCAATACTCGTGACTGGGTCGCCTCATCAACTAGCCATGACAGCCGAAAACGCCAATCGCCTGCCCCGCCACCTATTGCCAAGCAACGCAGGCTTGCGCCTCCTCTGCCTTCGCGACTTCTGCTTTCGCGACTCCTGCTCCCACGGCAAAAGAAGTCGCGACTCCGTCAACCGCCGCCAAGCACATCCAATTCACCGATGACAACACGGAAGACCCAACAATTCCCTTGGCTTCTCTACTAAAAACAGTGGAAGAAACTGTACCAGATTGCTTCCTGTACAAACCTTCACAATCCGCAGACGCCCCAGTCATCAACTGTGGTCTCAAGACAGGCTTTGGATTCGCCCTTTGCGACAAAGATGCCAAACCACGCAACCTCCTTGGGCAGTCGACAACGCTCCTCACCTGCCTCGTCCGCAACGGCGTCCTTCTACTAGGTAAAGGTGAACCCTTACAGCTAGACACAGAACCCCCTGCACCCCGCCCCGGCCGTGAAACAAGCTTCTTCCGGTCCTTTGCTGACGGCTCTACAAACCCAAGAAATTTTGACACCTACCCGGAGTGTGAATTTCTCTGCGGCGAGGACAAGCTGGATTTCGACACGGCTCTCTCCATTCCGAAACGCGTCGAGGTGCCCTCCTTCGTCTCTACAACGACGACAAGTGTCTCTGCATGAGCTTCGTTGACGTATTGAACACCACCGCCAACGCCTTATGCGAAAACCTCACCGAGGACGCAAGCCCAGAAGAAATCCGCAACCTTTCGTCACTCACAACACAGCTCTTTCAGAAGGCAAGCTTCGCGACATACCATTCTCTCAACTGGGCAACACGAGCCTTATTCAGCAACACACTCCTGTTACGTGAAGCTGCCCTCAAAACTGCCAACAACTTAAATGAGTCGACCAAACACCGGCTCCGCAACTAACCGATTCACAAATCGAACACCCTTTTTCGTGGGCTGATCCCAACGCTGGCACCTCACCTTGACTTATCCCAGAAACCCAAGTCCTTTCGTCAAGACAAGTCATCCTTTCGTACCAACAAATCCAAATACCCGGAATTCGTCTGAAGACTGGAACAAACCATCCAACCCCCCGAAGTCACCGCGGAAAGAAAACAACCAAAAGAGCCAGCCCTTTCGGTCCGATCATCGCGGACGCCCCCGCAATAACCCGAAAACACAACAGAAGCGGACCGCAACTCCCGACCGCCGCAGCCGTCACACATCCCCCGGCGGCCGCAGTTCCCAACGGAAACTCTGACTACCTCAAGCTCTCCATTCTTCCGGTCGGCAAGACTCCGCCACTTATTTACGGCATGGAAGAAAATAACCCACAATCCCGAAATCCTAGACTCGCAGACTCGCTATCTCGCCGCTCACCTCCAACAGGAGAATGGTGCCTCAAGAAATCCATCTGCGAATATCTCTTCATGATTTGGGGAACACCCATGCTTGACCTATTCCCCACTACATCAGCCCGATGCCGGACGATCAAGCAATAGCAATCGATGCATTGACATACCCATGGCACCACCTATACGCCTACCTCTTCTTACCATTCAAACTCCTCCCACAAGTTCTACAAAAAGCCGAGGAAAGCCAAAGCCTTTTCCTTCTAATAGCCCCCCTTTGGCCGTCAGCAGCATGGTTTCCACATCTACTGTCCCTACTTGTCGACTCCCCAAGAAACCTGCTTCTTCAGCCGGATCTTCTGTCACAACAAAAGGGCACGAAACTACACCCAAACTTGGCAAACCTAAACCTTCACGGGTGGCTACTATCATCAAACTCCTTAAAAAGGCAGGAATTCATAAAGACGTTGCCTTCCGAATTGCCTCGAAAGCCACAAGAAACTCAACGAAACAGAATGTACGACAGTCACTGGTCCGAATGGTTTCATTGGTGTCATGCAAGGGAAATTAATCCAATCAATCCCTCTGCCAGAATTACTAAGATTCTTCACCGACTTTTTCGACATTGATAAACTCAAAGGTGTAACAATCCTGGTTTACCGCTTAGCCCTGAACTCCGTCTTCAAAGCAGCAGACAAAACCAACCTCCTCGAAGACTATCGTATCTCATCACTCCTTCGCTCATTCGAGAATGACTGCCCTTCAACAAGAAGGCTCGTCACCAACTGGGGCTTATCAATCATGCTCCAATCCCTAACCGAAGCCCCTTACGAACCAATGCAAGACTGCTCTCTGCATCTTCTAACCAGGAAAACCGTCTTCCTAGTAACGCTCGCAGCAAGCGCTCATTGTTCCAAAATTCAGGCACTCTCCGCAGACCCAGCCTTCTGCATTTTCGGCCCAAACTTCATGTCCGTGACACTTCACCCTAGAACTGACTTTCGTGCAAAAACCCAAAAACCATCTGAACCTCCCAAACCAATCTCGTTCCCAGCCCTCTCCAACCTAACAGGAGACGAACCCGACCGCCTTCTCTGCTCGATCCGCGTACTACGGTTTTACCGCACCCGCACCCAACATGAAGACCTCCGCAGAACCAGAAACCAACTCTTCCTCCCAGTTGATCTCCAAACAGGCGAAACCTCGCCAGCAATGATCTTCCGCTGGATAAATAAAACCATCGACGCCGCTTACGACAAGGCAAACCTGAGCAGGTAAAGAGCGACAGCAAACCAGGTCAGAGCAATTTCCACTTCATGGGCACACCATAACGCCATCCCATTAGAAGAGATCCTACATGCAGCTTCCTGGCGACACTCCACGACATTCACCTCCCACTACCTGAGGAACATATCAAGAGAAGAGGAAGGACTACACCGGCTGGAACCAATCGTCGCAGCCAGAATTGTGGTCAAGCCCCCTTAGCACAATCAGAACGAATCAGAAGCAAGCCAACCCCAGATGGAAGCAAGCCATCCACAGAGGGAAGCAAGCCACCAATAGAAGGAAGCAAGCCACCAATAGAAGGAAGCAAGCCACCAATAGAAGGAAGCAAGCCACCAATAGAAGGAAGCAAGCCATCCATAGAAGGAAGCAAGAACCCTCTTACAACAACGGTCCTTTTCAGGGCCCGAACCCCACGAAAGAGAACCAAATCCCTGTTTCATTACATGTTCTGAATAAAGTGCGAAATTCTCAAATTTTTTTGGGGTAGCCTGCTTGCATCCCGGGGCGCCCCGTCAGATCGGTGCCCGCCACCACGTTTGACGAGGTCGGCTGATAATGCTAAAATTATCAGGTTAATATGTTTTGGCAAGCAAGAAAGAACATTTTGCCGGCCCTCAGTCTGGCCGGCTAAAAATGATTTTATTATTTGCCAAAACATATTAACCTGATAATTTTAGCATTACATTGTCCTGAATGGAATGATCTCTGGAGGTTTTTCAGTTGTGTGTATCCGCCTGCTTGCATGCTCCCACTGCGCCTGCGCGTCGCTGTCCTCCTGTATATAAAGCGGCTTCATGGCCGATGTCAGCATTCATTTTCCTCCACGAGGTTCTACGCTCCACGTCGATCTCTGGAATTTGGATTTCGCTTTCGCGACTTAGATGATGGCATCTTCCGAAGATTCTGCTGCCCTTCCGGCGACTGCTCTACCTCCGACCGCTGCGCTCCAACCTGCTCTCCCGCCTTCCCTTCGCGAACTGGGTGACCATGTCGCGAATGGAGAAGACAACTCACCGCTCCAAGACGGACAACGCACCCCACCGCCGCCTGACGTCGCGGCCCTCGAGGAAGATCTCCGTCGAGCCAAGGCGCTTGTCCAGGAAGCGAAAAGGAAGCTGCAAGACTCATCCTGTTTCCGGGACTCCCCGTCAACCTTTCATCCAGATCGTCTCGCCGAGACTACAGTGTCACTCACAGCGAAGCTCACATCCTAGTCGACTCTGTTTTTCGTCAACATGCTAGATCGCATCCCGCTTCCCCCACCCTTCTTGCACCTCGTCAGCAATCAGAACCGATACACGCAACTGAGTCGCTTCAACCTCGAGCCACGACAGCCGGAAACGCCAGTCGCCTGCTCCACCTTCTACCGCCAAGCAGCTCAGGCTTGCGCCCTCAACACCCCTGCTTTCGCGACTCCTGCTTTCGCGACAAAAGAAGTCGCAATGCCGACCACTCCCGTCAGGCACATTCAGTTTCCCGGCGAAAACACGGAAGACCCCACAATTCCCCTGGCTTCCCTTCTAAAGACGGTAGAAGAATCTGTCCCGGACTGCTTCCTGTATAAACCATCGCAATCCGCTGACGCTCCAGTCATCAACCGCGGCCTCAAGACAGGTTTTAGGTTTGCCCTTCACGACAAAGATGCCAAACTACGCAACCTCCTGGGACAATCGACGACTCTCCTCACCTGCCTCCTCCGCAACGGCGGTCTTCTGCTGGGCAAAGGCGAGCCCTTACTGTTAGACACTGAACCACCTGCTCATCGCCCCGGCCGAGAAACAAGCTTCTTCCGGTCCTTTGCCGACGATTCTACAAATCCAAGAAATTTCGACACCTACCCCGAATGTGAATTTCTATGCGGTGAGGTCAAACTGGATTCTGGCACGGCTCTCTCCACCCCCAAGCGCATCGAGGTGCCCTCTTTCGTTTTGTACGACAACGACAAGTGCCTCCGGATAAGCCTTTGCGCCACCTCACAAGGAGATGTCTTGAACACCGCGGTCAACGCCTTATGTGAGAAGCTCACCGAGGACGCAAGTCCAGAAGAAATCCGCACCCTTTCGTCACTCACCACACAGCTTTTTCAAAAAGCCAGCTTCGCTACATACCACTCGCTCAATTGGGCAACACATGCTCTATTCAATAACACACTCCTGTTACGCGAGGCCGCCCTCAAGACAGACAACAACTTGAACGGGTCAACCAGACACCGCCTCCGTAACCAACCACTTCATGAATCAGATACCCTTTTCCGTGGTCTGATCCCAACATTGGCTCCTCTCCTCGACATTTCTCGAAAGCCCAAGCCCTTTCGGCAAGACAGGTCGTCCTTTCGGTCCAGCAAGCCCAAATACCGGCCTTCATCATAAGACTGGAAAAAGTCACCACGAAAGGACAACCACCAGAAGACCCGGCCCTTTCGGCCTGATCAACGCGGTCGGCCACGCAGCATCCCGAAAACACATCAGAAGCGCACTGCTACACCCGACCGCCGAGCCGCCTCTCATCCCCCGGCGGCCGCAGCTCCCAACGAAAACTGTGACTACCAAAACCTCTCTCGTCTCCCGGTCGGTGCAAGACTCCGCCACTTTTACCCTGTATGGACGAAAATAACCCGTAACTCCGAAATCCTTGTGATACTCAAGAAAGGCTTTCATCCAACATTCTTTTCTCCATCCCCACTCACGAGACACCCCCCACGAAAACTATCACCACCGGTCTCCATTTCCCTTTCGGCCGAAATCAACCTCCTTGTCGCGAAAGGTGCAATCACACAATGCCACAACCTGGGACCGGGATTCTACAGCACCATCTTTACACGCCCAAATAAAACAGGAGGACTACGCCTCATTTTCAACATGAAACCCCTAAACCAATTCATCGACAACCCACATTTTAAAATGGAAACATTGCAATCCATTCGCCAATCCTTCAGTCAGCATGATTGGACTATCTCCCTAGATCTAGAGGATGCTTACCTGCACATCCCTCTCCACCCATCCTCAACGAATTACTTCCGCTTCATCTACAACAATCTAACTTTCGAATTCCGCAGCTTAAATGCTGCACCAAGGATATTCACCAAGGTTTTAAAACCAATTCTCGGACATCTCCATCAAATTCAAATCAAAGCCAGCGCATACTTGGACGACTGGGCTCTTCACGACGACGACCCCAACTGCCTCCTCCGGAACAGGGACAAGACCATTCAGCTACTGAACCAACTAGGTTTCGGGGTAAACCACTCCAAGTCACGTCTCACCCCCCAGAAACAATTCACGTTCCTAGGCACCTCGTTCGATCTGTCATCAGCTACGATCTCCCCATCCCTCGAAAGGGTACAAGACCTTCTCCAACACATTTGCCTATTCCAGCGGCGATCGACCCTTTCCTTTCACGAATTGAACTCCCTCATCGGGTAAAATGGATTCCATGGCAAACCTAATTACGGCCGATGGATGTCAAGACCCTTTCACCACCACAGAATCGACCACTGGTCAAACCCGCTCCTCGTCCCGGATCAACGATTTCCATTTCACGAAAATTTTCCGCAAGACAGCCTCCTCTGGTGGTCAGACATAACAAACCTAACCAAAACAACTCTGCTTCACGAACCAACCCCCAACCGACTCATCTTCACCGATGCTTTGAACCAGGGTTGGGGAGCCCACATGAACAACCTGGAAATCTCAGGTTCCTGGAGGGAAGACACAGGCCACCACATCAACTATCTCGAACTTCGAGTAATCCACCTTGCGTTACAACACTTCCTTCCACACATCAAAAATCAAGTCGTTCAAGTCCAGGCAGACAACACCACGGCTTTGGCCTACATACGAAAGGAGGGAGGAACCAAATCCAGGCCATTTCACAACTTCACCTCAGAAATCCTCAATCTCTGCATCACAAAACAACATTACCCTGCTTCCCCTTCACATTCCAGGGAACAGGAACTTCGTAGCAGACTCGTTGTCTCGCCGCTCACCATCAACAGGGGAATGGTACCTCAAGAAGTCCATCTGTGAATCTCTCTTCACGACTTGGGGAACTCCCATGCTAGACCTATTCGCCACGAAGCACAATGCCAGACTTCCCCACTACATCAGCCCGATGCCGGATGACCAAGCCATAGCAATCGATGCACTGATGTACCCGTAGCACAACCTTTACGCCTACCTATTCCCACCATTCAAACTTCTTCCACAAGTTTTAAAGAAAGCCGAGGAAAGCCAAAGTCTATTCCTCCTCATAGCCCCCCTTTGGCCGTCGACAGCATGGTTCCCCTGCCTACTATCTCTACTGGTCGACCTTTCAAGAAGCCTCCCTCTTCAACCGGACCTTCTGTCACAACAAAAGGGCTCAAAACTACACCCAAACCTTGCGAATCTAAACCTTCACGCGTGGCTACTATCATCAAACTCCTCAAAAAGGCAGGAATTCATAAAGACGATGCCTTCCGAATCGCCTCAAAAGCCACAAGGAATTCTACAAACAAAATGTACGACAGTCACTGGTCCAAATGGTTTCATTGGTGTCACGCAAGGAAAATCAATCCAATCAATCCCTCTCTACCAGAATTATTAAGATTCTTCACAGACCTTTTCGACATTGAACAACTCAAAGGCTCAACTATTTTGGTCTACCGGTCAGCCCTAAACTCCGTCTTCAAAGCAGTAGACAAAACTGACCTCCTTGAAGACTACCGGATCTCATCACTCCTCCGCTCATTCGAAAATGACCGTCCTTCAACAAGAAGACTCGTTGCCGACTGGGACTTATATCGATCGTACTCCAATCCCCAATTGAAGCTCCTTACGAACCTATGCAAGACTGCTCTCTGCATCTCCTAACCAGGAAAACGTCTTCCTAGTAACACTAGCAGCAAGCGCCCGTTGCTCCGAAATCCAGGCACTGTCTGCAGACCCAGCCTTCTGCATTTTTAACCCAAACTTCACATCTGTAACACTCCACCCGAGAACAAACTCAAAAACATTCTGAACCACCGAAACCAATCACCTTCCCAGCCCTCTCCAAGCTAACAGGAAACGAACCTGAACGCCTCCTTTGCCCGATCCGAGCACTTCGATTTTACCTCACCCGCACCCAACATGAAGACATCCGCAGAGGCAGAAACCAACTCTTCCTTCCAGTCGACCTACAAACAGGTGAAACCTCACCAGCAATGATCTCCCGCTGGATCAAGAAAACCATTGACACCGCTTACGACAAAGCAAACCTGAGCAGGGAAAGAGCGACAGCGCACAAGGTCAGAGCAGTTTCCACGTCATGGGCACACCATAATGCTGTCCCATTAGAAGAGATCCTACAGGTAGTTTCTGGCTTAACTCCACGACATTCACCTCCCACTACTTGAGGAACATGTCAAGAGAAGAAAAAGGACTACACCGGCTGAGACCAATTGTCGTAGCCAAAACTGTGGTCAAGCCCCCTTCAGCACAATCAGAACGAAGCAGAAGCAAGCCATCTGAGAGGGAAGCAAGCCATCCATAGAAGGAAGCAAGACCCCTCTTACAACAACGGTCCTTTTCAGGGCCACCAAACCCTACGAAAGTGAACCAAATTCCTGTTTCATCACATGTTCTGAATAAAGTGCGAAATTCACGAATTTTTTGTGGGGAAAGCCTGCTTGCATCCCGGGGCACCCCATCAGATCGGTGCCCACCACCACATTTGACGAGTTCAACTGATAATGCTAAAATTATCAGGTTAATATGTTTTGGCAAACAGGAAAGAACATTTTGTCGGCCCCTAGCCAAGCCGGCTAAAAATGGTTTCTTTTTTGCCTAAAACATACTTAACCAAGGACCCGCCCTGCCTTCCCTCTCGAGTCACCTCCTGACAGATTGAGAGGAAAATAAATACCGACATCGGCCATGATGCCGCTTTATATACAGGAGGACTGCGTCGCGCAGGCGCAGTGGGACCATTCCATTCTGAGGGCCGGCAAAATGTTCTTTATCCCGATAAATTTTTTTTTAATTATTGCGATAATCGATATCTCGATAAAACAAATTTTGAGGCAGGAACAACCATTTTAATTATTTTAATTAAAAAACCTTGGCCGAAGCATACAGTGAAACCTATTTGAATAGTGTGGCACTTGCCATTTGGCCAGTAGACATGAAAAGCACTTACCATTGTCCATTACTTCCTCACCATGTAGAAACAATTTAGTAGTTGTGCTGCTACTTAAAGCTTATATATTGTTTGCATTAAATTCTCTCTCCAATCAGCTAAAGTAGTTAGTAGCAGTATTGTACAATTGGTTGGAAAGCCCACGCAACGCCGCACGCGTGATTCCGCACGCAGTGCCGCAAACCGCTTGTTTCTAGCTATTACGGTTTCCGAATATGACAATTTAAGCATCGAGGTGTGCACGATAATTTGATCAGAAAAAATCAGAAAAAGTGCGATACGATAATCGACGAAAATTTTTATTGCGATATTATCGAATTATCGATTATCATGCCACCCCTAGTTGGACAGAATTTAGATTTTGTGTGTCTGTCTGTATGTTTACTAACGATGGCGTTCGCAATTTTTTTTTTTGATCTTTGTTAAATTTCATAACAAAGGAGGGAGCTTTGCTGCATGAAATTCACAAGTTTTCTAGATAACACTTCTACCGCATAAATTTTAGGGAAGAGTGGCTGAAATTCGAGGTTGAGCACTGGGTAGAAATTGTGTAAGTGGAGCACATAGCACTGCCCTGTTACTATAGATAGTAATCTAATGCATTATAGCATCTGACTGCAGTTATATGCCTAGTTACGCCTATAATTTGTATTAGTAAAAATAGTAACCTAATGCATTATAGCATCTTGAGAGTAAGTAGTTTAAGGTAGTTGTAGGGAGGGCTCATAGCAGAGACGCTGAGCTCTTCTTAAGTGTGAATAAAGAATAAAGGAGTAATGCTTCTTTTGATCACCGGTTGCGTTTTCATAATAATCTTATGCATTACAACATCTTCGTCAAGAGAGCTTCAGATTGCAGTTATATGCCTAGTTATGTGTATAATTTGTATCAGTGAAGATAGTAATATAATGCTTTACAGCATTTCGTTCAAGAGTCTTCAGATTGCAGTTATATACCTAGTTACGCCTATAATTTGTATCAGTGAAAATAGTAATATAATGCTTTCAGGGTCCCCACATTAAAGTTAGGGGCCTGGAACTAGTACAACAGTGGGCCTTCCTCCCCCGACTAAAATATTACACTATGTTATAATATTCGTCGGCCACAATTGTGCTTAACGGGTCAGTTCATTCATTAATCCGGGCTGCTTACGTTTGAAGACTTCTGCCTAACGAGCTGACAGGCTTGCACTACAGTGCTCCTGCTCCGTGCTCGTTGCCGTTAGACTGGAGTTGTTGTTTGTTGGGAGTATTAAAAAAAGTTCACAATACGCACAGATCGAGTACATTATTCATAGTCATCAAAACTCACAATTGCGAAAAGAATTTTTAGGCCGTGCGGGGGCCCCTTCAATGACCGGGCCTGGTATAGTGGGTCCACCTGACCCCCCCCCCCCCCCCCGTTGTGGGGGCCCTGAATGCTTTACAGCATTTCGTTCCAGAGATCTTCAGATTGCAGTCATATGCCTAGTTACTCCTATAAATTGTATTTACTTAGTCAGAGGTACCTAGGAAGACCAACCTAGACCGGTATGTCCGTTACTTACTAAGCTGTTTATAGGTAGGAAGGCCCAACTAGGCCCAGTATGTTGGTTATTAGTACTAAGCAGTGTGCAGGTACCTAGGAAGGCCAAGCTAGGCCCAGTGTGTTAGTCATTTACTAAGTTGTCTATACGTACCCAGGAAGGCCAAACCAGGCCCAGTATTTTGATCATTAGTACTAAGCAATCTGCTGGTACCTAGGAAGGCCAAAGTACCCGGTATTTTGGTCATTCGTACTAAGCAGTCTGTAGGCACGGTCTAACTAGGCCCAGTGTGTCAGTAATGTACTAAATAGTCTGCAGGTACCTAGGAAGGCCAAAGTAGGCCCGACATTTTCGTCATAGTACTAAGCAGTCTGCAGGTACCTAAGAAGGTCAAACTAGACCGACTCTGTCAGTCATTTTCTATCATATCAAAAACCAAAACTGGTAAAAGGGGCCACCAAGTTCCGAATGGTTCGGCCGTTCAAAGGAGTGATATCAACACACCAAAACATTTGCCAAGTTAATCACACCGCTTAATAATTCGAAGGTTAAATGAAATCTAGAACATTGCTACTTTCGGTAGCAATTTTCAAGCTTTCATTTAACCTTCGAATTATTAAACGGTGCAATTAACTTGGCAAATTTTGTGGTTCACTCCTTTGAAAGGCCGAACTATTCGGAACTTGGCGGCCCCTTTTACCAGTTTTGTTTTTTCATATGATATCACTCCTTTTTTTTAGTTGTGTATTAAACTCAACTTCACCACCATGCAGATTTGTAATAAAGTGCACGTCTACAAGAAATTGGTTTTCAACACTTTGCTGCTACCTTTTGCCTATAGGCCGAACCATTCGGAAGTTAGTCACCTCTTTATAGGTTTTTGGTTTGGTTTTAATTTTGTTGTAATTTGTTTTATTTAGTTAGTTTTGGTGTGTTGATATGATCACTCCTTTGAAGGGCAGAGCAACTCTCAACTTGGTGGCCTCTTTACCAGTTTTTGGCTTTGTTTATTTTGCTTTGTTCTAATAAAAACGGATTAGAGTTAACTCGAACGCAACGAACTATAATTTGAACTATAATTTGTGTTTATTTTGTGTATGTATTTTTATGTTTCAATTTTGTAGCGTTTTGCTGTTTATGGCGTCTATTTTGTGTGTGTTTGTGGGTTTACGTTTTGCGAATTGGAGTTCAAATTATAGTTCGTTGTGTTCGAGTGAACTCTAATCCGTTTTTATTCGTGTACGTTCAGGGCTGTGAGTATGGGGATACAAGCTCTAATGTTTTTTTTTCTTAACGGCAAAGCTGTTTTTTGCTCAGTGAATTTGTTGGCTTTTTTCGCTTCCATTTTATGTGTCCACCGATTTTTGTTTTCGAAAAAACGGAACATTAGAAATGGATACTTATGTTTAGGTTCCGCCGAAGGTTTGTCCCATGATTATTATTTGATGGCAACACATTAGCGTATTTCTGGATTTAGCATGCGTCATCTCGATGAGTAGTTGATTCTGGATTGTTTCAGTATCGTGGCAACAATCGCCGAAACAATTCAACTGGCTTCCCGAAGCCGGCATTGAAAAAGTACATAAGTCATTCAGCCATGTTGGCCGCCCAATTTTAAGGCCGTAGGCCTCAAAATTTAAGACTTCGCACCCTACGGTTTAAAACTTGAAGATTTAAGGAAAAATCAAGACCATTTAATTTTGGTTCTCCACGACGAGCTAGCTAGCTCAAACAACGACAATGTTCAACGTCATTTATTGGGGCCTCGGCCCTTGGCCATGCGCCCACTCTACAAACTAACAGAGCCAACGATAACAAATTTAACCACAGAACAAACTACAGAACCAACCTACTACAACAAGAAGCCTAATGCACACACCTACGCCGTACCAATGAGTTACAGCTGGACACCAGTCGCACGAACAAACCCCGCTATTGCGGACCACTTCCTAACACACTGCTTCCCACTACAAGTCCGCAGCAATGCCTGAAGCGACGTAGCATCACCAATTTTGCCAAACAACACTCCACGTGCAAGATGATGCAATGGACAGTCCAGTAAAAAATGCTGCACTGAATCAATAGTACCACAACTGCAAAGCGACAATGTTAGTTACCCGGCACCCAACCATTGTTGCATCTGGTTCGAGTAAAAAAAAAAAGTGAGCTATAATCCGTTATTGTGCGCCTCGCCTATTGTTACCCTATTGTTACATGTTACAGCATTGTAACATTTTGACATTGTTAGCCGCTCCGCCGCCGCCTCCTGTCCAATTTTCTGAAATTCTCGTGCGCAAGCGACTGCCTGCCGGCAGTGCTAATTTCTTTGCAACGTTGTTTAGATTTATCGTGATACACTAGTGTGTGTCTAGGCCCGCACGTCAGTATACACGTTGTCATTGTCCGAACTTTGGCCGTCCAATGAGAGACGATGCCGACAATACTAACAATGGTTATAACAATATATTTGTACTTACGCGCCCTCCCACGCCATCCTCGTTACGCCCCCAGGCTTCAAACCATTAAAGGTACGCAGTTCATATTGTACGGCACCCATTCATCCAATTTCATAGCTGGAAGCCTTCCCGTTATCTCGGTATCGATGAATAATCACCCTATGGAATTTAACATGGAATGAGCGGCCTAGCTAGCTAGCTAGCTAGTAGGTATCTAGCTAGCTAGTAACTGGTAACACATTTTCAACGTTATTGAGGGTCAGATTTTGCATTGAAAGTAGCTTAGCTGGCATTCCTACACGAGTTAATTTTTGTCAGGTGGGTCATTGCTCTCGATTTCAACACAATTTAAGCGTTTGCACCGCAATATTATTTGTCCCAAAGTACCTGAAATGTGCCCAACTATGCTTCAAGATATAAGACACTGACGCTATGTCGTCGCGCTGCAATGGTTTACAACCTCGACAATTGAATTGATGTGATGTTTGTTGCCTAACTTGGCCCGACACTCTAGCGTGTGTCTAGATGCAGTCTGCGGGTACCTAAGCCCAGTGTGTCAGTCACTTACTAAGCTGTCTGTAGGTACTTGTACGTACCTACAGACTAACCATTTATCAACCTTACTAAGCTGTCTGTCTGTACGTAATAAGCTGTCTGCAGGTACTTGGGAAAGCCCAGCTACTAGTTACTTGATCTTGCTATTCAGCCGTGTAAACCTATAATGGGAGTGGTTATGCTACCCAACTCTCCCGTCCACTAGGAGGCGAGCTATTCAATACTTATAAGTTGAGTCGAATGCAAGTAAAGTATCAGATGTTTCTTGCTGATGGCTACTAGGCAACTTTTGCTGCAGCTGAAGTATGGCGATTTAAAGGCACTTACACAATTTCTTATGAACTTCACCATTTTAGCGAGTACTCTGTGTGGCAAGTTCAAACGTGTGTGGCTGGGCAAATTCATACGAGTTCACTTTCTTCCAGTGACTCGCTCATCTAGGCCCGGTCAACTATCTTGTGTTAACTAGATGAGCCTGCAAGGCGGGTCTACATTAGGCTAGTCAACTGGGGCTAGTATTGAGCCATGTTACTGGTACGAGTGTATTCGCATGCGATTTGCTGTTTATACTAGTTTCTTACTCGCCCAGAGTATTGTCTGTCAATGCAAGTCCATACAAATTTTGAAGTTTTAGTTCCCTATTTTGCCGCCTGCTGGGGTTGCTGCCATCTTGTAAATGTAACTCGCGTGCTGACTCTCATCAAAAATTGAACATGTGGATAGTAAACTGGCATAGAAATAGGGTGTCAAGTGCGCTCACCTGTCGAGTAGAGTAGAGGTTTACACTGGGAGAGTACAGGACGAGTAGGAAGTCAACAGGACTCCCACATTACTCGACCCAGTCAACCAGCCATGTACACACCTGCCTTAATGTATACACCCACCGTATGTACACTCTCAAGGTGGGAGTACATTATAGTGAATTCACATGGCATAATTCGTCTCGGGCTGGGGCTGGCCGCGGCAGGATGCGTCCATACCCCTTTAGCAGGTTCTGGTCCACTAGAAATTACCTTTGGAAGTGGGGTGCTGGAGGGTTCGTGACCGAATGAATTCTCAGGTTAACGCGTAATTGTTGGGAGGACCAGGCAGAAGATCAAGCGAGTACGAGCCCTTATAATTGATGTTAAAACATTCAGTACAAGCAATTCATACGCTATATATTGTTACAATAATTGATCACATAGCATCATCTCAACTAACAATGTATATTACTTTTGAAGTGACAATGGGTCATTACAATATGACGCCATGTGGACCTTGGGCTTCACAAATGGCGTCATCAGAGCAACCTCGCTGGGGTGGCATAATTTCATAGTTTGCGATCTGGAATTAAACGTGCAACATAATCCCCTGGCCGAAAAAAAGATTTTGATGGTTCCTCCATCAAGTTGTTGCAAATTAGACATGAAGAGAAAAATACATCAATTATAAGACTTGACACCAAAAACGATTTAAGTATGGAACTGAATATGAGGTGTACTGGCACGAATATGAAAGTATATAACTCGAGTATTGCAGGTTATATCGTAAAGGAAACCTAATGAACAATCACAATGTTTGTGTCAAATAAATCTTACGTGGCTTATTGCACGATTGAATAGAGTATGTGAACAAGTCAACTCGACTTGCACATTACTCTGTCCAGTCTACTAGCCTAATGTACAGTTCCGGTAACTCATTCTCTAACATCCCTGAACTCCCTCATAGGCAAAATGGACTCAATGGCCGACATACTTCCCTACGGGCGCTGGATGACTCGACCGCTCCACCACTTCCGCATCGACCATTGGAGCAACCATCTTCCATCATCCGAGATACAGATGCCATCCGACCCCTATTTCCCATGGGAATGTCTTCACTGGTGGATGAATGCCGCAAACCTGTCCAGGACTATGCCTCTTCACGAACCGCCTCCCGATCTCCTACTTCTAACTGATGCATCCCAAACGGGATGGGGAGCTCACATAATGGACAACGAGGTAAACGGGACCTGGCCTCCCAACACGACCGAGCACATCAACATCCTCGAACTGAAAGCAATCCACAATGCTCTCTCTCCACTTCCGTCACCTTGTAACAGGCAAGATCATCCAAGTCCAAGCCGACAACTCTACCGCAGTCACCTACATAAGGAAAGAAGGAGGAACACGTTCTCGGACTCTTCATCAGATCACCTCCGAAATATTCAACTTATGCTTGGAACTCAACACAACTCTCCAACCACTCCACATCCCAGGCAACCGCAACGTGATAGCCGATGCACTATCACGGAAGAATCCACCATCAGGGGAATGGTCCCTCAAGACATCAATTTGCGAATCTCTCTTCATCATTTGGGGGAAACCCACGATCGACCTCTTCGCCACGAGGCACAATGCGAAACTTCCCCAATTCGTCAGCCCAATTCCGGACGACCTAGCTTGTGCAGTCGATGCTCTAACCTTTCCATGGGAGAACCTGTACGCCTTCCTGTTCCCCCCATTCAAGCTTCTCCCAACCGTTCTAACGAAAATCTAACAGATCTAGGGACTGTTTCTTCTCATCGCACCGAACTGGACGGCAGCCGCCTGGTTCCCTCACCTACTCAACCTTCTTGTAGACACGCCAAGAGGACTACCAAACCATCCGGATCTCTGATCCCAACAGAAGGGAACCAAGTTCCACCCGAACTCCAGCATCTTACATCTGCACAGGTGGCTACTATCATCCAACTCATCAAGGAGGCTGGAATTTCTGAAGAACGAGCCACTCGCATCGCCAGTAAGGCCCTACGGGACTCCACCAACAAAATGTACAACAGCCACTGGCAACGATGGTTTCATTGGTGTAAGCGGAAAAAGGTTAATCCAATCAGTTCCCCCTATTCAAGACCTCGTAGTTTTCTTCACGGATCTCTTCAAGGACAAGCTGAAAGGCTCAACCATTCTGGTCTACCGCTCTGCCCTAAACACTGTCTTCAAGGCCGCCGGAAACAGACACCTCCTCGAATATTACCGCATTTCGTCTCTTTTAAAATCCTTTGAAATTGAAAGACCATCAATCCATCATGACTTCCCAAAATGGGACCTCCTTCTGGTCTTAGACTCTCTGACCAAAGATCCATACGAACCCATCCAAACCTGTCACATCAACCACCTCACAAGAAATACAAGTTCTCACCTCTCTGGCAGCAAGTCTCCGCAGCAGCGAAATGCAAGCATTGTCGAACGACCCTGCCCACTGCTTCTTTTTCGACAACTGCAAATTCATCCATCCGAGGCCTCGACCTGACTTTCGAGCCAAAACTCAGAAACCATGTGATCCGTCCAAACCCATTATCATACCGGCCCTCACAAACATCTTGATGAAGAACCTGAACGAACTCGATGTCCCGTCCGTGCATTGCGATACTACATTAAACGTACAAGTGACCCCGAATGTCGAAGAGGGCGCACTCAACTCTTCCTTCCCTAAACCAAAGGAACGAATGTAACTTCTGCTGCAATGATCGCCAATTGGATCAAAACTGTCATCAACAGGGCATACGACGATGCGAACATCAGCTGCACCGACAGCAACATCAGGGCAACTGAACACGAACTCTGGGCACTTTCAACTTCATGGGCTTTTTACAACCAAGTCTCCATCGCTGAAATTCTACAAGCCACGTCATGGAGAAGTCAAACCGTCTTCGCAAGTCATTATCTCAGAGACATGTCAAGACAAGAAGATGGGCTATATCGTCTGGGATCAATCGTAACAGCCAGATGCATAGTCCAACCCCCTTAAGCACTAACACAGAAACGAAGACCTCCAGAAGACGGAAGCAAGACCTCCCGCTTCAAGGCCTCCAGAAGGCGGAAGCAAGAACCCATCTCAAAACACAAACGGCCTCTTTCAGGGCCACCAAATCCTACGAAAGAGATCCAAATTCCTGTTTCTGTTTTATTTTTCAATAAGTGCGAAGTTTTGTTAAACTTTTTTGGTGGAGCCAGTCTGCAACCCGGAGTAACTCGCCATGATGGTGCACGCCACCTATCTTGACGAGGTCTGACTGTAAATGCAATTTAATTTACAGGTAGTAGAAATTTTCTACCGACGATTAGAAACCTAAATTTTGAGGGGGTTAAAATTGGTTTCTATAGTCTATCCGAAAATTTATACTACCTGTAAATACCCACCCTACCTCCCCTCTTGAGCCACCATCATGGTTGCCATATCGAGGGGAAAAGAGATGGCCGCCAGAGGCGAGCTGTCTGCTTTTATAGGAGGACTGCACATGGTGACGCATGCTCAGTGG
This sequence comes from Lithobius niger, assembly GCA_023313725.1. NCBI lineage: Eukaryota > Metazoa > Arthropoda > Chilopoda > Lithobiomorpha > Lithobiidae > Lithobius > Lithobius niger. The sequence goes on from JAHWFP010079013.1 coordinate 161,811, forward strand.
GGTTGCGCACTGGCCAGATCAGGAGAGCGAAAAACCTCAAGTCATAAAGAGCACTCAGGAACCAGGAACTGAATGCAAGAAATTTACAGGTAGTGTATTTTTCCCCTTTAGGCAATAGAAACCAATTGTGACCTCCCATCCAGGTAAAAATGGGTTTTTTTGACCGGAACTGTACATCCGCCTTAAACGCGAGTACCAAGTCGACTCGACTCGTACATTACTCGACCCTTAAAAAGGCGGGTGTAAATTATGGTAGTTGACCCAGGCGAGTGTATTATTCGCATGGGAGCTGCTGTTTACACTAGTTTCTTACTCGTCCAACACAAGTCCATACACATTTCGACGTTGTAGCTTCTCTACTTTGCCACCAACTGGGGTGCTGCCATCTTGTAAATGTAACTCACCCGCTGACTCGCATCAAAATATTGAACTTGTGGATAGTCAACTGGCTTACAAGTAGCAAGTCAAGTGCGATCGCATGGTCGAGTAGAGGTTTACATTGGGAGAGTAAAGAGGCAAGTAGCAAGTCAATTCGACTCGTACATTACTCGGTCCAGTCAACTAGCCTTCAAGGTGGACGTACATTAGGCTAATTGACTGGGTCGAGCACTAGGGTGTGTGACTGGTGCGAGAGTACTCGCATGTCAGTTGCTGTTTACACTAGCTTTTCACAAGCCCAGAGTAGTTACACATAAGTCCATACAAATGTTGAGACTTGTAGCTTCCCCAATTCGTCTCCAGCTGGTGTGCTGCCATCTTGTAAACGTAACTCGCCCGCTGACTTGCATCAAAGTATTAAACTTGTGGATAGTCAACTGGCATACAAGTAGCGAGTCAAGTGTGCTCTTATGGTCGAGTAGAGTAGAGGTTTACATTGCGAGAGTAAAGAGCGAGTAGCAAGTCTAGTCGACTTGCCCCATTACTTGCCCAAGTCAAGTAGCCTAATGTACATCTACCTTTAAAGGTGTTACGCGAAATAAACTTAAGTGGGAGAGGGGTCGAAGGTAGGGGTGGTACGATAATTGATAATTCGATAATATCGCGATAAAAAATTTCGTCAATTATCGTATCGTACTTTTTCTGATTTATTGAATTACCGAGCAAATCCTGATGTTTAAATTTTTATATCTTGGGAACCGTAATAGGTAGAAACAAGTGGTTTGCGGTGTTGTGTGCAGAATTACAAGGTCTCTCCAACCAAGTGCACAATACTGTTGCTAGCCACTTTAGCTGATGGAAAGTCAGTTTAATACAAAAAATATTTAAGCATTAAGTAGCAGCACAACTGCTAAATTGTTCCTACATGGTGAGGAAGTAATGGGCAATAGTGAGTGAATTTTAATGTCTACTGGCCAAATGGCAAGTGCCATACAATTCTCATTCGTGTGAAGGTTGCACTCTAGGCTTCAGCCGACGTTTTTTTAATTAAAATGGTGATTCCTGCTTCAAAATGTGTGTTATCGAGATATTATCGCGATAATTAAAAAAATGTTATCGGATAAAACATTTTTGTATCGTGCCATCCCTAGTCGAAGGTGCCAGCCACCCAGTTGGCTGGCCCAAAGGCTGACTGGTTTTGCATGTTACCCATTTCTTTTATACCCAAAGGTTACACCTGACAACGCGAAGTAACAAAGGTATTATGGGTAATAGAAAGTTCCAAATCGCAGGAAACGGAAATAAAATTACAATACATAGATAATTTAACCTATGGAAGATTAGACACACAAGATTTTTAAAATTGGCCATTGGCCCCAGCAAACATGCAAGCACGCAAGATTTGCGACAGCGGGTATACATTAGGCTAGTTGACTGGGTTGAGCACTGGGGCATGTCACTGGTGCGAGATGCTGTTTACACTAGGTTTCTGCATGTCCAGAGTATTCACTGTCAATGCAAGCCCATACCAATTTCGACTTTGTAGCTTCCCCTCGTTGCTGCCATCTTGTAAACGTAACTCGCCGCTGGCTTGCATCATATATAAACATGTGGATAGTCAACTGGCATACAAGTAGCGAGTCAAGTGCGTTCGGATGGTGGAGTAGAGTAGATATTCACATTTGGAGAGTAAAGGGCGAGTAGCAAGTCAACTCGACTCGCACATCACTCGGCCCAGTCAACTAGCCTAATGTACATCCGCCTTAAAGGTGGGTGTACACTAGGCTAGTTGACCGGCCGAGTAATGTGCGAGTCGAGTAGACTTGCTACTCGCCCTGTAGAGTAGAGGTTTACATTGGGAGAGTATTGGGCTAGTAAAGGGTGAGTAGCCAGTCAACTCAACTCGACTCGTACATTGCTTGGCCCAGTCAACTAGCCTAATGTACACCGGACTTTAAAGGCGGATGTACATTAGGCTAGTTGACTGGGACGTGTCACGGGTGCTAGTGTACTCTCATGCGAGTTGCTGTTTACACTAGGTTCTTTCTTGTACAAAGTAGTTACATGCAAGGCCATGCGAATTTCGACGTTGTAGGTTCCCAACTTTGCCTCCAGCTGGAGTGCTGCCATCTTGTAAACGTAACTCGCCTGCTGACTCGCATCAAAATATTAAACTTGTGGTACTCTAGCATACAAGTAGCGAGTCAAGTGCGCTCATGGTTGAGTAGAGTAGAGGTTTACAATGGAAGAGTAAAGGGAGAGTAGCAAGTCAACTAGACTCGCACGTTACTCTGCCTAGTCAACTTGCATAATGTACACCGGGCTTAAAGGTGGGTGTACACTAGGCTAATTGACTGGGCCGTGTAATGTGTGAGTCGAGTAGACTTGCTACTCGGCCTGTACTTGCCCTGTAGAGTAGAGGTTTACATTGGGAGAGTATAGCGCAAGTAGCGAGTCAACTCGACTCGCATATTACTCGCCCCAGTCAACTAACATAATGTACACTGGGCTTTAGGAAGGCCAAACTAGGCGCAGTATGCTGACTTCTGCTCTTTTGGGCGGTTACTTGCTTTCTGTTGGTCACTGAAGCCGTTTTGCTACGCATGCAGTAATGCAGACACGTAAACTATAAAAAAAAACAACCGTTAAGTTTTGAGAAGTGCTGCATACTGTAGAGTAACATTGCCACAGATAAGAAGTTGAAATAGAAGATACAACTCAATCTCAGGGGGGGAGAGTAGCCTTGGTAAGGCTTAGTTTGATCTTGTTTCGCATATCGTTAGTGGGCCAAAATGAGTAAAATTACCAAATATTAGCTGTATTCTTAAATTGTGGTTGTGGTAAGTGAGAACCCAGTATTCATCGACCACTTGAAACTTCCTCGGTTTAAAAAAAAAAAATGGAAGTGGTTATATACGATAATCGTGAGTTTTCATTGGCTCGGTTAAGTTCCAAATGCACCTAAGGTAATTCCAGTGACAATGTATCTCTTGTCTTGCATTGATACTTAATACTGGAACTATTTCCCGTAGCCGCAGCTGCACGCCTTTTCGCGCAAGTTGTGATCACCTGCCTTCTAATTGTAGAATACACCATATCTTGCGCTATTATAAATAATTTTGAGTTTGTTTATTTATTTTTTCAAGTACGAGCGTTCTGTCCTTCAGAACTGTAAAGCCCCTCTTTAAAGATAGCGGCAGATAGAGAGGAGGCCTGTTTTGCATTTTGAACTCGCTATAAGGGTTATGGCCGAATACTCTTCTTCACCCCTTCAGTCCCCCGATAGTTTGGTTGGCTGTTGCGTCGTCGGTGGAGGACATCGAATTGGTCTTGAGGCCAAAGTCATAACTTTATGACTTTTATATGGCGAATGTTTTCATATTATCTCTCACAGCAGGGCAATAAAAATGAGGGCCAAGTTCGCTCCCCCTCCCTACCCTGTCCTCGTCCAGTTTTCCTTGTAAGTGGCTTGGTTCTATGCTTTGCCTTTTATTGCGAGGCATTGGCCACACAGTCTTGTCAGAAGGTATGAAAGAATAAAGAAATAAAATACAGATGAATAGAAAGAAGGAATGAGTGGTGAGGATGTGGAGGAGGAAAAAGATGGATATGCAGGTGCAGACTGCTTCCTGTAACAAAAAAAGAGTGCCTTTTCATTTTTGATCTATTATTCCTCCTTGTGGCCATAACCTATCGCGTTGTGGTTCAATGTGTTTTGGTGTGTGTGCCCTCCCGCTAAAACTGATTGGCTTGAGCGTGGTGGTGAGAGCGATTGGCAATATTAAGTATAATTGAGTATCAGTAAGGTCAACCTGATTTCTATACGCGAGTTTTCATCGGCGAGATTACCCAACATTCCTCTTGTGTGGGCGACGTCATTGGCACAAGGATTCCCACCAACCTTCAAAACTCTTTTAAACTACGTTTGAAACTCAAGGGAAACCCTGGAAATTTTGTGATTTTTCACAGAAAAATCCTGGAAAACTCTTTTGAAAAGAGTTTGAAAAAAAGTTATTGAAAATATAAAGTACTTCGTAAAGCACTAGGCAGAAAACAAGCTAATTTTGAGAATGCTACTATCTTAATCAACAAATTTTAGCGCTGTGAAACTTTGAAAAAAAAAGTGTAGCTATTCTTACAGGCCTAAGTAAATTAAACACATTATCTGCATGTATTTTACACAACATACATAACATAAACCAATATATGCAAACCATGGTATTGCGTACCACGCTGATCCGCAATACGGGGATTTTATTTTTTAAATTAATGTGCAAAATTCAGCTCCTCCTTTTCTCCCATGTGTGTTTCAAGCCATGTAATTTTAATATTTAATTTACTATTAACACGTAACTTATTTCTTTGTTAGTGTTTACCATTTTCTTGTGTTTGTTCAGATGTAGTGGGCTGCACTGTAAGGCTAGCAATTGTGACGTCGTTCCTACGGGCTCGCTTCGGATTTCACACGTTAAAAATAAGGTGTGCCAGCCAGGGATGACGTTTTGAGTTTCGGGACCTGGCAGGCACTCGTCAGCCCTGGCCGGCTCTCTTGGACCCCAAAAACATTATTACGTGTGAAATCGGTATAAGTATTGAGTGAACCGACCCTACCAAAACTACGTATAATCCAGCATCCCTTGTAGGAGCCATGACAACCTGTTTAGGAAGAGTGCTCCAAACGCATCTGAAGCGCTCATACGAGCGACAGTATTCATACGATTCTTGGATTTCTTTTGTTGTAGTTATCACTAAAATAATGACGGACATCGAGACCAGAGTGGCACAACATTTAACTGTAATGCCGGGTGTTATACGACGGACTACACGTTATAGACCACCCGGAAGTGACAGGACTCGCTGTCTGGATGTAATTTCAATGTTCGTATTCAAGATACGACGAGGATAACTTGCTGAGCGGAGTTATGTGGTACCCCTGGTCGTGTTGATGCTTATAACGTGTAATACTGATGGGAAAATTAACTTTTTAATTTGCCGGAAATAATCCTCACTTATTAAAATCCCATTTAAAATTAAAATAAAAAATATTGCAATTTTGATTCTAGAAAATGTACTTGGGACTTCGCTTTTATTACCCAGTTTAACCTTCCTTAAACTACGTACATACAACTCACTAATGCTGTATTAAGATTATAAAGGATGGAAGTTTCAAGTTTTAATCAGATGAGAAAGTAACAAGATATTGCATGTCAGCACGACTAAACCAACGTTAAAAAATGCGCTACCAAAGCAGCGACTTTTAAAATGAGACGTATAATTAATTATTTTTTTAGTTGTTCGAAAAAATATTCCATTAAAATGAAGAATAAAAATTTCTCGCAGTGCGACCACGTGTTATTGTTTGGGTCTCGAAACCCGAAATTGTAGCGCATTGACCCCTTTAGTACCAACCGCCTTTTAGAGACGGCCCATTCACTGGAAAGGAAAAAAAATGAGAGAAAGTCCGTCAATAGGAAGGACGCTATGTAGTAATCTGCCTTTAGCCCGTATTATCCAGAAAAGTACAGTAATCTCGTCATAGTTGCATTATTTTTTGTTGCGCCCTTGTCACTTTTTGATGACTACTACTCACGGAAGAGGGGCAGCGACAACTATCTTGTTTTCCTTTAGTCATAGCAACAACAAGCTGCGGCCTGCGAGGATGGTTTTGTGCAGGCAGTGCCAGAAGATTGCGGCTCGTCCTAAATGACGTGTTGTTTCTATTCTCGACAGTTCAGTTTCTGCCGCAAGGAGCTGTTTGGCGCCAGTTAACATGATAAATGAGTGTACTAGGAATCATTGTTTATTTTCCGAAGCAGCTTGTGTTAATAATGAAAAACAATCACAGTCAAAATGACCTGTTCTTTCCCTTTCCTTGTCAAATTTATAATAAAAAAACATCGAAAAATACAAAAAATATTTTTTTTGGCAGGAGGGGGGAAGGGAGGGGGGGGGGGGGCTGCCGCACCATAAATCCGCCACTGATACACACCATGTTACCTTTCCCGGAAGTGTGTTAGCAAAACGAGGATAGTGTACAGTTAACGTCAAACTTGACTTACGAAAACTAGGTGTTGTAATGTGGCGAGTCGTATTGACGTTGACTTTACACCATACCAGGTTAAGCCATGGTCCGACAATCTGAATGCAATAGGATTGATGACACAGTTTTGCTGAAACATTCAATGGAAACGGTACTTACACTGCGTTCTACAAAATGATATGGGTTGCACTTCATTTTAATCACAGGGACTTGCCATCCATTGCTTGCGCGTCGCGTGGATACAGACTATACATATAATAAACGGGGTGAAATCAGCCAGAAGCATTATCGTTGAACAATCCGTTGTTTCTTCATATAGTCACTATCATAATCACTGTAATTCGCTCTGAACTTCTTTATTGTTAACATGTTTCACATTCTAAGTCATTATTTGTACCACTAGGTTGTCCTCTGGAATACAAATAATGACACGTACGAATACAAATAATGTAAAGGTAGGATAACGAAAATTCTGAGATTGGTTATGAAAACCGGCACCAAATATTAAAAACTTGAGGACTCGTTTTTTTTTTCTTAGCACTCGCGAGCGCTAGGCATATTTCCAAGACTCCGACTTTAAAATTGTGTATCTCCACGGAAAATGGACTAAATCGACCATTTTATAGCTCTACTATCTGTCTACGATCCTACGGAAACAGAACTTTAAATTTCATCATACTTTGATCTGCACAGCAATTTGAAAAAGTGCTCAAACTGAGCGCTGCCGCACGCAATTCACGTCGCCGTTTTCCACCAAAATTGTAAATATTTATTTGTGTTCTTGAATTTATTACAGGCATAAAGCCTACTAGCTTAGTGTTGTTGTAGGAGGGGCTGCCAATTGCCACTCAACCACATACATGTAAGAGGACCGATACTCGACGTTTTTATTTTATACTAAGGTGACGATTTTAGGAACCATGTAAACTACGACTGCACTCTTGTTATTATTTGCGGCTGTGATAATACTTTAATTTAATGCGTTCTAGCATTCAAACACAAGCTGGTTTATTTTAATCTTTTGCTTAGTGCTTTTAGAGCAATCATTAACGTAATTTTTTCTCATGAACTCTACCTGGTTCAAAAATTGCAAAAACTTCAATTTTTATTCTTTCCGGACATTTTTATGTTTATCTCTTATTTTATTTCAGGGCTCCGACCATAGTAACCTCATCCGAATGTACAGTAAAAGCCTTTTCTTCTATTAAACAGTTTATTTTATTTTGAGCAACAAACTTCGTTCCCCCCCCCCTTCCTTCAATAGTTGCGATCCCTAAAATCGTAGTTTAAACCAAAAGGCATATTCACGTTGTTATGAGTTCAAAACTCGATGCACTATCCAAGCCAAGGCCTCCCATGCCCTAAAAGTCGGCAATGCCCTTTGCTCTAGCAGTAGCTCCAATTCCCTTTCAACCAAAAGACAGTATTCAATTTCCCCTCCACTCAGAGCAGCGTATATAGCTCCCTCGTCCGCGCTTTCACTCCCTCATGCTTGAGTGACAGCTTGGCCGGCCTGCCTCAGTCCCTCCCTCTCCAGAGGTTCTCTACCCCACTCCACCCCCCCCCCCCAAAAAAAAAGAAAAGTAGCTCTCCTACAGGGACGCGCTTTCCCTCCTCCCTGCAGCCAGGCAGCAGGTATAAAACCCAGCTCCAGAGAGAAATCCAGAGCATAGCTCAAGATCTCAAAGGCTAGAGGTCACTACAGCAGTCGGAGCAGAGATGTCTTGCCAGTTCGAGTGTTGCCATGCCGGGCAAGGTAGTAGTTCTTAGGTAACTAGTTTAAACTTGAATTTTTATTTTGGAACTTTATTTCTAAATTATTAGTCTTAAATTTAAACATAACTTCTAACTTTGAGAAAATTATGGGTAGTCAAATGCCATCAGCATTTCTGGTCTAAGACTCCATAACTAAAGGGTTTAAGGTCCCCTTTCTAAAAAACCGGCTTTTTTTCTTATTTATGTGAACTCAGTGTTCCCTAAATAATCTAAAGATCACCAAGATCTCGCGTGTATTATCATTGAAGCAGAGCTTTCAAATGGTTGTTTACATATAATACTAATCTTGATTCAGTGTGATAGTTGAGTGATTTTAGTGCAAGGGTTGTTAATTTCTTTCAAAGGACTATTTTACTTAATGTAAGGATCATTTTGTAACTTAAGAGTTGTGATAGCTCAAATCGACTTTTCTAGTCCAAATTATGTAATTGAACTCAATTTTAGTTCTACTGCCGATTTCATGTAAATCCCAAGTGCGCTTTACTTTACAGCTTAAGTTTTTATTCATGTAAACAAACTAGTTACTGAATGTAGATTGTAAATTGTCATGTTTTATTAAAATACAAAAGAGAGTTGTTTTAAACGACAGTTTGACTTCTGAGTCCGATTTAATTTGCAAGGATTAAATAACTACAAATCATTTCTTTTTTGCCAAAACAACTTAACCTGATAATTTTAGCATTACATTCCTCGATGTTCCCCTGGAGGTTTCTTCCGGTGTGTAGACGCCTGCTTGCATATCCCACTGGGCATGGGCAGCGCGGTCCTCCCTTATAAAAGTGACAGCGCACACGCTATCAGCATTCATTTTCCTCCAGAGGTGTCTACACGCCGCCTCGCTCCCCGGTTCCCCGACTGTCGTTTGGAAAATTTGATTCCTCGCCGAAGATGGCCACCGCTACGAAAGCTCCTCCTTCGTCCGACCGCTCATCCTCGTACTTTTGCTCACTTCGTTCTTGGCAGTCGTTAGGCTTCCGCCCTCGACCTCGCCACTTGCGACCCAGCCTGCACGACACCTCTTGATGTCACGTCTGCTCCTGCTGTCACATCGCCCGTCTCTCCACTCCTCCCGGGCCAGCGCACGCCGCCTCCTGCCCCGCTGGACCTGTCGTCCCTTCAGCACGTCCTTCCAACTGCCAAGGACTCTTACCGGACAGCCAGGCGGAGCCTCCGCCGTGCCACACTCATCCACTCTCCGGACCGCAACTCTCCACTAGACCTGTCGTCCGCTTCTCCCCTGAAGGCCTCAGTGTCGCTCGCAGCGTAGGCCGCGACATAGCCCTTGACACCGTCCGACATTTTCCAGACATCTCGACGGCCGCCGCCGTCGTGCTCATCGTCCGCAAAGCCCGCACTCAAGTGGGTCGCGTCGACATTCCGCCACGAAGGACACTAACGTGTCGCGACTTCCCCACTGGTCACCATCATTTTACGAAGACCATACGACACCCCTCTGTCGGGCCGTCCGTGTCCAAGATCTCTTCCGGCCAGAAGTGTTTTCTTTTCCCAGACGACACAACCGACGACACGTCTCTGTCGCTCGAAGAACGCGCGGCTCATCGCTAGGGATCGACCGATCATCGGATCGGTATCGGCATCGGCCGATATTTTTCTTCCGATAATCGGATCGGAATCGGATCGGTTTATGTGTCTGATACCGATGTCAACTTCACTGCCAAACGCGAGTTTCAGTTTTGTAAATTACTTCTGTTTTCAGATCAACTAGCCAAGGCTTGTCACCTCTCAATACCAAGAATTTATAAATTCTTTTAAATACTAATATTAATGTCTAGTGCATTGCGTTTAAGTCGTCTAGGGATCGACGGGAACCAAGCAC
>JAHWFP010079014.1:0-26318 GCA_023313725.1 Lithobius niger
AGTCCAAAAGGCAACGGAGATAGGTTTGCATCTGCATTTATTTACCACTAAATCGAGCCGATTTGGCATTTTTATTATCACTTCGTTTTCATTTTGAAAGATGGTAGCAACTATCCGCATTAGACTTGTGACTTAATCGCGGCACTATATGCACCGACTGTTAAAAGGGTCATCTGGTGGTTAAAGGTGGTAGTAAATTAAACAACTCCAAAATGACTGAACCTAATTTCATGAAACTTTGTACATGTAAGCCTTACCTAAATTATTCTATAGAGTCTTTACTTTATCAAAATCGGACCAAAATTACGGATTCAATTCGCGGTTTAAAAAGGTCAATTCTACGAAAATACAGCACATTGCTCAGTTCGGGCAAGAGATGACGCTGTGGCGCAAGAGATAACGCAACCAAAATTCAATTCGTTTATGATATTACCCTGACAGTGAACCCTATAATTGTTTTGAATAGCTTGAGACAAAACGTGTCGTGGCCCAGTGGCAACCTGGACCACTGCAATGTGACTGAGGTTGGCGCTAATAACGTAGCTGTCGAACGCGCCACAAAGCCTCACCACCCCCCCCCCTCCCGGCCACTTCAACTTGTTTACCTCAATAATAAACATGAATTCGAGTTCTTCTGTAAAAAGCTTCACAAGTATTTCAGAACTTATTTAAGAAGTATGAAATAAAAAGGCAGGAATTTGGGTTCAACAGATTTAAAAATACCAAACGGGTTTGGAGACTTTAGTCACAAACATCACAGCATTTATTGACAGATTGGTATATTCTTCTTTTGGTTCTACATTAAAATCAACAAAATAATTTTTAAAAACATCACCTTACTTTAGTTTATGAAACATACGTTTTATCTTTCGACTTATCCTTTGGGATAGTTGTGCAATGGCCGCCTGCAGCATCATGGGAGAAGTATTCTGTTTAAAAGAATCTTTCTAAGTTTATAATCTTAAAACTGGATTGGTTTCGTGGTGGACCTCTGATCATGCTCTCAAGTTCGGACAATGCCCAGTGAGATCCTGGCTGCAGGCCAAAGCACTGCTCATTTTTGTTCCTTCCACATCAAAGTGATTGCCCAACGAAAAAAGCGCGCAAAATGAATTTAAATTTTAGAATTTAAATTTGTATGTTTTATTATATCACTGCCAATACAATCGAAGCATCAGTATTGTAAAAAATAAAGTGTCCAGCAATAAACTCCTGATACTGAACAATTTCTCCCAGGATGCTGCTGTCAGGCATTGTACAATGGAAGACCCTAAAGAGAAATCGAATGGAAAGTCCGATGTGCTTTATAATTCTGTACCAGCTGTTTACCTGTTAAAAATTACAGGAATGAAGAAGGTGTATCCATCCACGCCAACAGTTGTGTGGTAAGAAAGTTTAAATTCATTCAAAACCAACACATCTTAACTGCTTAAAATTAGTTTTTAGTAATGTTGCCTAAAACTATTTTAAGTCGCCATTGCCCTCGCAGTATTGCCGCCGCGAAAAAATGTGACTTATTATGTTGCTGGATCTGTACGGCGCAAGCAGCTTTTTACGGCACACTCTTCTTTTCACGACGCACACTTTTTTTTATGGCGAACACCTCTTAAAAAACGGGCGGGGGGGGGGGGAGAACTTCTCTTCTATGGCGAACACCTCTTAATTGACGTACAACGCCACCAAACAATGATACTGTCGTGGGTCAGCCCTGGGCTGGAGCCAGCCCGGGCCAGCCCTTTGATTTCACACGTAATAAATGCTTGCGAGCCGACCCGCGCTCACTTAGGAGCACCGTCTGTTGGCAAAGTGGATAAGAGCAGTGAATCGGCTTCACTTCTCATATTACGTGTTGTGAGGAGAAGCACGACATTAATGTCAAACTGACGTCGTTAAAATGTTTGATTATAATAGCCAAGAATGGAAAAAAAGAAAAACAAACTGAATATAGGGGGAAAAAAGCCACGGGAAATAAAAGCAAAAGATTACAGAAACCGTTTCTTGAGAAACTCCATACCGTTCCTGGTGATTTTCGAGCCAAGACAATTAATCTAACCACTTACGTACCCTATATACAAAACGAATAACCCACCAAACCACTTTTGTGTGTTTTAACTCCCCCTCCCCAATCCGGCTTTTTTTCCTCAGATTTTTCGTCTTTACTAATACGAAATAATAGAGTTCGTTGCAAGTTACCGCATCATTAAAGAAGGTTAATTTAAATATGCTGTAAATCCTAAAATCGATGCAAACATTAAATTCTAAAAATGAATAGGCATTGGAAAAAAATGTGTTTAAACTGTTGCAAGTAGCCCGAAATACAAAAAAAAACCAGTTTTACAGTTTTAACTAAAAACGTGCTTGATTGAGTCCGCTACGCCCGACTTGCACGCCCACTCGTATATCGATGCTACAGACAACAGCCGTCATATAGTGGGGGAAGGGAGTGGAGGAATTTAGGTACAGCTAGGTCGTTAGTGCCAACCTCAGTCACAGTGCAGTGGTTAGGGTTGCCACCTCGCCACACATTACAGATGTGTTAAACAAACTCCAAACCTAGATCTTACCGTACATACATTTTTCTTACCGTAAATTTTTCTTACCGTATACGTACATAAATTTTTTAAATTTAGAAATCCCGGACAGGAGGACAAACTTATCGCCCAATTGCCGCGCGTCATACAGTTCGACTGAAACGTTGCGTAACGCATTTTTTAAAATTATATAAATATGGATGCGAACCTATTTACATTGTCTTTAGGACTTATATGTCAGACTGCCTGAGCGGGGAATCAAACCCAGGACCTTTGAAATCAAAGACCAAGGTCCTACCGCTGAGCCATACTGACACGACAGTCTAGCTCAGCAGTAGGACCTTGGTCTTTGATTTCAAAGGTCCGGGGTTCAGTTCCCCGCTCAGGCAGTCTGACATATAAGTTCAAAAGGCAACGTAAATCGGTTTGCATCCATATTTATTTAACCAATCTCGAGCCCATTGGCTTTCCGTCCCGTTTAAAAACTATTTTGTTAGTGTTATTGCTGGACCAGACGAGAACCAGATGAGGTTGAAAATTTGGCATTAAATGCTGCGATGTTAGTGAGTAAAGCATCCATATTGGTGTGGAATTAGTGACTAAGGCATCCATATCGATGTGGAATTAGTGACTATCCATATAGGTGTGGAATTTTTAAATCCTAAACCTTAAGAATCTGTATTAAGACAGTGTGTAGTAAGTTTCCGTTAAGTTGGACAATCTAGTCTTAGAGGACACTTACCAGTATTTGCTGCGATCTGGTTAGTAACTGAGCTGGACACACTCGGCGATACACTTGTTTAAATCTAACGCAATACCGACAAATACAGGAAAATCATTCACCATTTGTGGGATTTGACCAAAGGTGCTTTGTGTTAGGTCGAACACTGTGGACAAAAACACCGGAAAAAGACTGAAAAGCCAAGAGAAAGCCCACTTCCGGAAAGCATACCAATTTCTAGTTTTCAAAAGGTTTAATTTTATTTCGTCATTCGTGACGCATACATGTGTAACGTGAATACATCGCTGCTTTCCCACATAATACGCGCGTTGCTTACTGATTTAAACATAAAGTACGTGGCGACTTGGGAACTTGCGTGACAAAGCTGACAAAAAAAAGAGTAACTTTTCTACCAACCAAAAAATACTGGCAAACATAACAAGGCTCTTTATGGAGTGGAAAGAATAAAACCTGTTTAAAATTCTATCTACCGAATTTTTTTTTTTTTTTTGGTTGATGTTTTCATGTTTTTTGTTGGAAAAACAAAAATATTTTAGTGATGGCAATAGTTACTAGTTAAAAATAAATGTTATAGCAGGCATCTAGGAATACGTGTGGCTTCCTGCAATTTCTGTATACTTTCGTTGTTGATTTATCTAATAACTTCTTTCGTAGTGATATTTTGCGTCAGTGAACAGTAAACTTGATTGAAGGCGGGTTGACACCAAACGAAAGTTTGTAGCCTAGTTCTCTCTAGTGCTTGCTCACAGCAAAGGAAAGAAATGCACAATGAAACATTTTTTATCCCTACAAACAAGCCACGTGCTTCCTTAATTATTGAGTAAAAAATTAGTACGTTCTCGTGTACCTGGGAGCAATCTGTAAAAGTTAACGATATTACTGCCACTAGATGGCGTCAAGGTAGAATACAAAGAATTTGCCGTGGCGCCATCCAGTCACAGTAATAAATAGACATAAATCGCTGTAAATAATATTAAGGAATATTGGAAATTAGCCATCAGCAAAATTTATACACTAGAAATAACGTGGTTCAGTAAGCCACCTTTACGCACTTACGTTTCGTCGGAGTGCATGACCCGGATTCGAACCGGCTAACCAGTTCGCCCCCAGATCACTTGCAAAACGCCTTAATCGCTATGGCCACATCCTCCACTGGCATCTAGACACACGCTAGTGTGTCGCGCCAAGTTAGGCAACAAACATCACATCAATTCAATTGTCGAGGTTGTAAACCATTGTAGCGCGACGCCATAGCGTCAGTGTCTTATATCCTGAAGCATAGTTGGGCACATTTCTGTTACTTGGAGAAAATAATGCGGTACAAAAGCTTAAATTGTGTTGAAATCGAGAGCAATGACCCACCTGACAAAAATTAACTCGTGTAGGAATGTCAGTTAAGTTGCATTCAATGCAAAATCTGACCCTCAATAACGCTGAAAATGTGTTACTACCTAGCTAGCTAGCTAGTCCGCTCATCCCCATGTTAAATCCCATAGGGTGATTATTCATCGATTCCGAGATAACGGGAAGGCTTCCAGCTATGAAATTGGACGAATGGGTGCAGTACAATACGAACTACGTATCTTTATGGTTTGGAGCCTGGGGGGCGTAATTTGGATGGCGTGGGAGGGTGCGTAAATACGAAAATATTGTTATAACCATTCTTAGTATTGTCGGCATCGTCTCTCATTGGACGGCCAAAGTTCGGACAATGAGAACGAGTATACTGACGTGCGTGCCTATAGACACACACTAGTGTATCACGATAAATCTAAACAACGTTGCAAAGAAATTGTATTCACGTCCAATTCAAAATAAATAAACCAAATGTAAAAACAAAGCAAAATAAACAAAGCCAAAAACTGGTAAAGAGGCCACCAAGTTGAGAGTAGTTCGGCCCTTCAAAGGAGTGATACCAACACACCAAAACTAACTAAATAAAACAAATTGTAAGAAAAATTAAAACCAAACCAAAAACCTATAAAGAGTTGACTAAGTTGAGAATGGTTTGGCCTATAGGCAAAAGGAGTAGCAAATTGTTGAAAACCAATTTCTTGTTGACGTGGCACTTTATTACACATCTGCACGGTAGTGGAGTTGAGTCAATACACAATTTTAAAAAAATAAGGAGTGATATCAGACCAAAAACCAAAACTGGTTAAAGAGGCCGCTGTTCCGAATGGTTCGGCCCTTCAAAGGAGTGATATCAACACACCAAAACATTCGCTAACTTAATCGCGCCGAATAATACTTTGGACGTTAAATGAAAACTTGAACATTGCTACCGAAAGTAGCAATGTTCTAGTTTTCATTTAACCTTCGAACTATTAAGCGGTGCGATTAACTTGGCAAATGTTTTGGTGTGTTGATATCACTCCTTTGAAGGCCGAACCATTCGAAACTTGGCGGCCTCTTTAACCAGTTTTGGTTTTTGGTATGATAAAGATAACTCACTGAACCCGTTATTAAGGTCACAACCGTGACCAGGACTCCATTCGACCGAATATTCTCGGCCATAGGCAATGGAGAGGGAATCCAAATCATACACTCAATTGGCTCAACGAAGGAGAAATAAATAGACATAAATCGCTGCAAATAATATTAAGGAAAATTGGAAATTAGCCATCTGCGAAAATTATACACTAGAAATAACATAATAAATTACGTATTTCTAGTGTATAATGTTCGCTGTTATATAATTATGTGCCTTAAAGGACCTCGTTAGAGGTTATCATACTTCAAACGTCTTATCTATATTCTGTAGAGCATAATACCTTTTGTACTTGCGCACTGCAAGTGACCCACCCAGATACTTGAATTTCGCCGGATCAGAATTGAACAAATGTGTCTGTCTTTTGAGGGGATGTCGCAGACGTAAATCGCCTCCACCCGTTTATTTTGCCCATAACCGCATTAATTCGACGTGTGACACGTCGAATTAAAAAGGCATCGACCCAAATGTTTATTTTGTGTAGACTACAATACATAAAAAAAGAAAAACATAAAATAATACGTTTATGCTCATTTGATTTCTGTACGTATAATAACAGAATAGATACATTGATTTGTTGTCGTACTATCAGTAAAAATTATTTTTACATTTAATAAGTGAATACACTAGTAATTTTAACTAACACTTTTGTAATCTATAATTGTTGGTACTCAAAACAAAGCCCAAAATTTTAGGCCCAGTCCTAAGTGCATTAAACATATTCTGTTAAGACATTGTGGTAAAATAAAATGTATCTTTTATTTCAGTGTTAACACCTACCAGTTCATTAAATTGGGTTACTCTTTTGCACTAAGTGAGCCGTAAAAACAAATTACACTGGTAAAATGTTCAGAAAAATTTCTTTCCTGAAATTTTGATAAATAACATCAATTACTACGGAAAAATGGAAAACTCAGGGATATTCTTCCAGTATTTTGGTCGGAACCCTGTTCCAGCGGGAAAAAAAAATGCCCTCTAAGCCCTTTCAAGAAGGAAACTCTGACCAGAATGTGTGACGTCACCCAGCTGTGGTCGAAAACGAACCTACTTAAAATGGTGATATAATCAAACTTTTCTGTAAGGCATATTAGTAAGGCTGCATCGATACTAACTTTACCAATTCGTAACCGATACCGATCCGGTTTTAGCCAATTTTGCCGATACCAGTTCCGATACCGATATTCAAAATTGTATCTCCAATTTTTCAGAAACAGTCTAATTTTCTGCAAAAGTCCAATAATTATTAAAATTAAAAAAAAATTTGAAATAGTAACCCACAGTTACAACCTAGCTAGGAAGATACTCAGTGGTTTCCTGAGCAAAACGCCACGAACTGCGTGTCGTAATCTCGAACGGTTCCAGAGTTATCGATATTTTCGCAAACGTTGCCGATACCAATGTGATACCAACGCCGCTAAATATATCTGAACCGATCCGATCCAATATCGGTATCGGTGCAGCCTTTACAAATTAGGGTTGCTTTTCCTCCGTGTATGTATGTTTGTGACCACTGAGAAAGACTGAACAGCTACTTAACTCGGTTGGAGCCTGTAGCCAGAACCCGCCCCGGTAGCGCAGTGGTTAAAGCGCCCGGCTAGTTCGAGTCCCAGTCGGGGCAGTTGTCTTTTCTTTCTTTCTCATATTAGTGTATTGTGTATCCTCCCAAGGCCAGTCTTTAATGCAGATTGCCTGCTTCGTTTGCAAATTAGTATTGTGATGGAAAAAAATGGCTACGAAATACATACCTCTGCGGGCCAAACTTCTTTATCAATGACGTCACAACACCGAACAATGCCGACATTGCCCGAGGAAAAGCCCGAATTCCCGCTAGCCTCTAACCGAGCCCCAACCCATCCCTTTCCCGAAGTTGAAAAGCTGGCGGTTTCTTACTAAAAGAGCTCGTTAGAGGTTAGCACTTTACATAACTAGTTTGTAAAATCTGAAAGGCCGCAGCTGTGATTCAATCAGTATCGGACTGGCCCCCTTGAGGGCCCTCGGCACGGATCCTGAAAGCCCCCCTCCCCCCACCCCCTTAAAAATCTTGTAATTTCACGTAGCTTGCAGGTTCTACATAATTTAGAAAACTTTTTTTTTCACTTTTAGCAAAATAGACCTAACAGGTAGTTCTCCCGTGTTCTTCCAGGGAAGTGAGACTGATTTTCCTATGTATGGTAATCTCTGGTAACCTGTCGGACCGAAACCTACTTGATGCTTTCATCCGTGAAGAAACTATCTGAATATCTAAGATTCCTTTGCTTCTTTATTTAAGAAAATGAGTCTTGTTTTTTTTTCTTTTCCCTCAACATCTTCAGAAACAATCTAGATTGGCACGTTGCGTTAAATACAAACTGACAATATTCTATTTACACCGAAACTCTTTAATGTGTATACTAACATGTAAGTCCCACCATCTCACCCATTTAAATTCCAGTTTACTTATACAAGTAGTGAAACAACAAGGAAATTATATACATTAAACGTTAATGCAAGTTTATTCTCCGTGGTATATTTTGTAAAAACATTTTCCATCTTAAAACTATAAAACAAAGGAAAATACTTGTTATTATTTTTTTTTCACAATTAAAAAAAAACCACTTAAAATGAACTCTTCTATATATAATGCTATGAACAAACTTGTCTTTAATATCAAAACGCTGAATATGTGGTTCAACTGAACCAAAACCGAAATTGATATGTTTATAAATTTATAAATTGTAGAAATCGTTGTTTTTATATTTTGTAACAGTGGGAATTCCGTCTTGAAACGTAACGCCTTAGTTTATATTTTCAATTGTACATTAATTGTAAATAAGAATACCCTAAATACTGTGTAAGTAATATAAATACATATACACACTTTTGATATTCATTTGTTCAAAATTATTTATTTTATTTTTTTATTTATTTTTCATTCAACCCCTTTTCAAAACTCAAGAAATTAAATGTAATTAATGCACAATTGTTATGGTTACGCAAATACTTTATGTGAACTGTCTTGCTGCACAGCCTGTACGACGTGGAGTGTAATCTGAAACGATGTAAAGTAAAGTAAATAAAGTCTATAAGCATTTCAAATATCATGTTATCCTGACAGACACGTTGGGAATCACCACGAGACGGCATGCGAAGGTGAAACGATCAGTTGGCATCGGTGGTTCAGTGGTAGAATGCTCGCCTGCCACGCGGGCGACCCGGGTTCGATTCCCGGCCGATGCATGTGGGATGCAAATTTTGTTTTTCATCATTTTTTTTTCTATTTTTTTTTGTAATTGGCGTTTTAATTATTTTTATTATATTTTTTTTTATCTTTTCATAATTATATTATCTTTAGGCTAATTTTTTTCCTCTTGAATTTTTCTGGAGAGCTCTCACTTTTGTGGAGGGCAAGCTCCTTGAATATTTGGAAAAGAAAGAAAACAAAACAACTAGGATTATCACTGCCACCGCTCGGCCACTATGATCTTTGGTGTTTGGTTATTCAATGTCACAGCAAGTTGAACATCTGTTGTAAGATAGTAAATTGCGCATTCACATACAAACAGTAGCTTGTTTAGCGTGTATTCGAGAAGGGGATTTGGGGAGTAAACATTTTTAAGTGCACCTATTTAGGTCATGCAAAGTTTAATTGATGGTATCAAAAGGTAGGCCCGGTAAACACATTTCAAAGGCCGATCCTTTTTTGGAAACTTGGCGGCTTCTCTTATACCAGTTTTGGTTTTGGGTGGATATCACAACTTTCTGTGAATACAAAGAATCCCACGGTCTAATCATCACCTCTACCTTTTTTTTTTGTCTGGAGGTATTTTATGTGTATAAATTTTCTCGTTCATAATTTTCACATTTGCCATTGCCCAATTAGCCGTGGCATCAGCCAAATAAACACGGGTTGGTTTATTGTATGCCCATGTTTCACATGTTGAAGTTTGTTCAATCCCATTTTTGAGCGCACTGGCTAACAAACGCTGATTTGTTACATTGTCATGATTCACTATTGGAAGCATACATTGTAGCATCATTATTGGAAAAGTGCGGGCAAATTAGCGTGTAATATCTACATATGTAATACAGAACAGGCGGCCAAGTCATCGGCCACGCCATTCCGTTGTACAATCAAGTATCCCACCCTGTAGTGCCATCTGTTGACGGGATTCGCCTTCAAATTAGGGTTGGGATACTTTTCCAACGTATTCGAACAGATGGCGCCACTTACCAAACCTGCCATGTCGCCGTCTATTGATTGCTTTGGACTACAAGTTCGGGTTATAACACTTTTTCTAAAGTCTTCGAAGAGATGGCGCCACTTACCAGACTTGCCGCACCGTTTTGGGGTTCGTTTTTTGGTATTGTTGTGGTGCCAAAGCCGCCAACAAAGTGTTAGTCGCGTGGACTGTGCCCTTGTCGGCGTTTGAGCTAAAAAAAAAAAAACAACCCGTGTCTACTAAACCAGACAACTTTAAACCAAAGGACGATTGGTTCTTAATTTCAAATGGGCCTCGAAATTGGCAGCTTGATACGATGGTAAGGCGCATTTATTTCCTAAATGTTCACTTCCAGAAAGGAGTTGGATTGTTTTTAAGTGATCGGCAACAATCGTTGCTTGCAACAATGTCACAATGCACGGTACCGAGGTGAATTGTTTCAAAGGATTAACTTAAACATAGGGTTACTTGACTGCTTGCTTCGTTTACCCTTTACCTTGTGATTTTCTTTATTTATTTACAGGGTTACTTGCTTACTAAATGCTAGATTTCTCAGTGATAAGATTTTTTTTAGCCTTCAGTCGAACACACGCCAGCGACTTTTCCTGGGCTGCACCAAAGGGAGAATGTCACGGGGCGACGTTTTCGGGGAGGGGGAGGCGAGCAAGCGTGTATGGGGGGACGCGTATGCAAATCCGGGAGGGGGCAGGAGTGTGGGGATTGGAGGTTAAAGTAATTGTGGGGGGGGGGGGTAGAGGCCATATGTGGGAGCCATTCACATGTTCGGTCTTCGGTTTGATAAATTTAAAACAAAAGACCAAACACCTGAGGTGCCAGAGGGAGGCAGATAGATATTCAGAACCCACACTATGAGAGTGCAGGAACGGGATGCAACGGGGTGCGGCAGGGGAAGGGGGGACAGGGATGTGCGGATGGTGGGTAGGGGGGGGGTGCGTAGCATGCGCACGGGCACAACTAGTTGAACCATAAAACGCTCAGTGCTCAAATAGTAAAAAAAAATGGTCATTTGGGTGTATAATATGAAAGTTGTAATAGCCACTCAGACTATATGTTCGTCTAAAGTATCGTCTTAAAATGACATACCTTCTCACTGTATTCGAGCATCCTGCACGAAATAGTTTTTACAACATTTACATAGGTTAAAGTGAATGTAGCAAAACCGTTTCTCACGAGGGAAAAAAATAGGAAAATTTGGCTTGGGGTTATGTTGCAAAAATGAGCCATACAGGAAAGCCAACCGGGAGGAATACATATCAAAAGTGCAGATGAATGTGTAGATGAAGGCAGGCATGACGTTTCGTGTGATTAAGTCCCATGAAAGTTATGCTATCCACCCAACCAAAGCTAGTATAAGTGAACCCACCAATTTACCAAAATGGACCAGCCTTAAAAAGTAGTGATATTACTCAACCAGAGAAAGGCCACTGAGGTTAACCCTATTAACCAACAAACTTGGCACATTGACCTCTTCTTTAATTTCTTTGTATGACTACTTTCTTAGACTGCTGAAACATGGTGGAAACTGTACAATCCTGTGGCTACGACAAAGACATTTACACAATACGGTATTTGCTGGTAACTATTTTACTGTAAAAGGCCCCTATACTGCCCTACAATATTTTTTTGGATTATCCACAAACCGTGTTAATCTCTTACGCATGGTACCATTATAATCAGTGGTGGATCTACCAGATTGGGGGGGGGAGACACACCCTCCCCCTTCTACGCTTCCCCCTCCTCCTACCCCTACGAATGATTGGGTTACCCAATCATTCGTCCAAGCTATATGCATAGGGGCAGGAAAAATGAAAATTGGGTAAGGTTTTTAAATGACCCCACTAGCAAACAGTGTGCGTCAAAAACTGGCCTTGTGACGATACAATCTGAGAAAAAAAAGAAACGACCACTGTCTAGACTGGGACTCGAACCTAGGACTTCCAGCCTACCTCACGTAATTTGGATTCACTAAAAGCTTATATGAAGAAACCCTTTCGGTGGGGCGAACTACAAAAAGCCAAAATAAAAAAAAAACGGTCCTCAGAATGTAAGGGTTACAAGCGCTTAGCAGCAGACCAAATCTTCCATGTTAACACCTTTTGCAGGTCCAGGCATGATCATGAGAAAAATGGCGCTGCAGTAGTGTTTTTTGACCGTACTTTTTTATTTACCGTAAACGGATAAGTATGAAACACCGCTTCGTGCGCTACTATACTATACGTCGAGATTTCTGTAATCCTAAAACGTATGACGCAAGCAATCGTGAAACTCCGCGTGTGGGCTCATTGTGTGTGCGACCATACATGCCAAGACATGTACGACGCATGCGCTAAGCTTTAACACGGAGGATTTGGTCTGCGGCTATGCGCTTTTTAAGGGTTTAATTGCTATGAAAGTGGACGATAATTCTCAAGACACAATGCTCAATCCTAATTCACTTCTTACTGCACAGCTAGGGGACTGTACACAATAGCATTACATATTAGGCTGATAGCAGAATTTGGCCTTCTGCTTACACCTACGTAGGCTCTGGAGATCCAACCTTTCAGTCAGAGCTCCCACACCAACAGGTGAACGGCAGAGTTCGAGCTTATTATATAGCAGCTCGAGCTCTAGCCTCGAAACCAATGGATTACGGCAAAACCAGTGTGATCCGGTTCTAACTGGGTCGAACAATAAGACACCCTCGCACCTGACTGTTGGGCGCTGTGCCAACTCCCGCATGTATACGGTGGTTGGCAGCATACGCACAACAGCTCCGTTAACGGCAAGGTGCAGCAAGGAGCGCTGACTCCGTTGGTTGCGTGTTGCCGTCCATGTAAGCCGGTTACAAGAGTTCATTTAATGAAATGATAAATGAAATTAATTTTTATCAGTACCCATTTCACCTTGTTTCTATAAGTGATCTTTCTTTGGCCTCACTCTGAGGTACCACTGAACTGCTCATTATTAATTTATTTATTTGTTATTATTTATTATAATTATTCGTTTATCTATTTATTTATTTATTTATTCATTGATTTATCCTGTGGTTGTTGATCGTACTACCAGAAAATCTAAACTTGGCTTGGGGTTATGTAAAAGAATAGCCCTATATTTAAAACCTTGGGGGGTGTTGGAAGGAACCGAAGTTGCAAGGCACTGTGGTTTTAATGATAGCGGCGAAATCCAGCCACTAAACGCCTCGCTAAAAGCGCTGATGAAGTTCCCCAATACTCAACAGAAAATTTCCTAGACGCCACATTTTAAAAGGGATTTTTAGCACTGAAAAGACTACCAGTATCTAAAACTGCCAGTAAGTAAATAGACCTTTGGGGCCGTACTTGATGTGAAGGATCAAGAAAAATGGCGCTGGGAGGTGTATCCCTTTAAATCGTGAATCTGCTTGTCCGGTCAATGCAGTTTACAGGTCACAGTTTACGGTTTACAGTATACGCTACACGCAGTTTACCATATATCTTTTTAGGTGGAATCAAAAGTACATCATTCAGTAACTTCCTAAAACACCGAACAGAACGTACCACTGTTAGAGACAGTTTGGCTCCAAACTTGGCTTCGCGCGTGCAGCCGTTCAGTACCTTCCTAAACGTTCCTCAACAAGCTCAGCAAACTATTCGATAGTCATACCAGGGCTATCTACAGGGTTAGTTTAGTAGCCATGGTCATACCTTCACCGCAACCAGACCTGGCTAATGGATTTGACCAGGATTGGCTAATAGATGTGACCCGGCGAGAGCAATGCCAAATTACGAACCATCTCAGGGAGACTACAGCGGGGGGTACACACAATGGACGCCACGACTGTCCATTTCTTGAGGTCTGTTCGGGAATTGGCAAATCGCATCGGTGAAGTTTTGTACGGAGAGGCGCGGCATCTAGTGGCGGTTATCAAAATGTAATTTTAATTTCACGTAGATTTGCGTGACAAATTTTTATTATGTATTTAAGTATTTTTAAACAGTTTTTAAGCTATCACTCAGCCACAGTTAAGCTATTTCTCTGCGCTTGGAAAAAAAAAGCGACACGTTCGTGTATCCAGAAAGTGTTGCAATGGAAAGAACGTAGCATTTTTGTACGGACGGTGTCGCCCTCGGTTGACAGAAAGAGGCAATCATTGCTTAAGTGGCGTTTTCGGCGGCCATATTTCCCAACCTAGTGGCGTATGCTATTTTTCATTCAAGATCCGGCCAGTATGCGCGAGGGAACAGTTTTGACGAAACAGATTCATCGCAACGATGTTGAAGTCAATCAAGCCGTATCAACACGGATATTAGCAGGGAATGAGCCAAACTGTCACCAACAGTGGTGGGTTTGGTTCGCTCTGTTTGGTCGTTTAGGAAGGTACCGATTAACTTTTGGTGGGACGTGGAACGCAGTTTCTATCTCAGCTGGCCTTTGATCAGCAATTTCGCATTCTTTCGGTTTTTTTTAACTTCCGCTCTGCTACGATTTCACGTTTTACAAGTTCTCAAGATGGCTGCCCCCGTAAAAGAATTTACGAGTTTCTATCAGAATTGTAGTTCCTGACGTAATGAACATTAACGGGTGATCACATTCTGAAAAAACTATGAAAGTCAAAGTTTTGTGTCGAAATCCTGACGAATATTTGCGGGAAACGAAGAGAGATATCCACAAAGGTAACTAGGATACTATTGAACGAACACTGTTGCGGTGCGCTTGTAGACACGTGGTTACTGTTTTCGGTGTTAAAATATTTGAATTCATTGCTAGAAACTACTTGTTGTTTTCATCAGCTTGTATTGGAACCGTGTTCACCAACAAAAACAACCATCCGCCACCACTCAACACTGCCAGTGTCAGATCAGGATTGCCCTTCGCGGCTATTATTTGGGGCGAAGTATATAATACGCCAGTCGCCTTGCTATCGATTTAGCCACTTCCTGCTAATACAAAAAATAGGGGACCCTCCGATCCATAGCTCAGGGTTCCCACCAACCTGGGAAACTCATAGAGAACTCGGGAAATTCTCTGATTTTTTACGAAAAAAAACCTGGAAAACTCAGGGAAAAAATTATTTAATATTTTAAATAATTTATTTTCCATCTAAAAGCTTCAGCATTTTTAACACAAAACTGGTATAATGTGTGAAAAAAAATCCCTTCCTAAAATTACGGTAAATTGCATGGTCTTCATCTACTCTGGCAAACTCAGGAAAATTGATTTCATTATTTTGGTGGGAACCGTGTATCTCCTTATGCAAAAATCTCCTAAATTAATCTGCTGAACAACCTTTTGTGGCCAGTTCCACAGTGGCCTCAAGCTCATCCACCGTCGTTCTTTTTACCTGGAAAGTTATGCTAGCCTATCCACATTGGTGTAAAGGAGTAGGCCTTTCTAGCTAGGCTGACGATCATGCTTGGGACCTGTATGGAAGAATGCCCTCGCCTTGAACAGCTGCAGTAGTCAGGGAGAGGCCTCCGTTCTTCTCATGTTTCGCCAGTCTTGTACACTACACCCCCCCCCCCCCCCAGCCTCGATAAAAACCGTTCTTCCGTACGAAGGCTGTGTCCTAGGGAGGTCACTACAACAGGGATCAACATTTACGCCAACAAAAACTTGTCCCTGTCCCATGTGGCACATGTGCCATGGAGCAGTTCTTGATTTGTTGTGGTAGTAGTGTTCGTCTGTGGAACTGGAGCCATCTGGGATCACCGTTGAAGAATATTTGTTTTCCAAAGACTGTTTTCAAGTTCTGACATAAAAAAAAGGATGAAACTTGCAGGCATAGTGTGGCTGGAAGTAGAGATCAAGATAAGCACCAGCCAGTCGCCACAATGGCGATTAACTTTTTTGATCTGGCGGCCACTAACTGTCCTGTCTAGTCGACAGATTGGAGATGCTGCTGTCGAGAACCATTAAACTAGTAAGCTTCAGCGTAGACCCCTTATTTATCTTGTTTAATTTATTCATTTGCGTTAATGGTCACATTAACATTTGCGTAAATCGCCTACTCTCATATCTCTTTATAGTAATGAGTGCACACCTGCGACAGGCAGGGTGTATATCCGAGGGGTCTTTTTGCACGAACACACGGGAAATTCTCCCGACTCCAACGTACAACACAGTTTATTATTGGTCGCCATTTTGAAAATCTTGTACAGTTAATCAAACGCCGGCGATTCCCTAACGAAAAGCAAAACGAGAGCTGACCAAAAACATCACGTCTGGACTGTTCCGTACCCGAAAACAAGTGTCATTGTTGGGCTGGCGCTGGTTTGTTGGGGGCAACGATTGTTGCGCACCAACATTGCATTGCAAGTGTTGTAGGTGTTTTAAACTTTTATGGGGTTTAAAAATCTGGTAGAAAAGCAAATCGAAAACGTTTTTAGCACATAGGCTACTGGAGGTTAGTATTTTACAGATAGTAAGAAATTAATCTTGACCTGTAGCCGGAAGGTTTACACTGTCTCATGTGATATAGGCTTGGTTCTGTATTTAAAAACTTGACCTCAGTCCACTCCAGTGTTTAAAAAGAAAAGGTTCTTGGAAATGCTGTCGTGCTCATGTCTATTGCAGCATGTAAAAGATCCAAGGATTTCCTAACAAAATGTCCCCTTCTGTCCTAATAGGTTATAGGGCCTAGTAGCACTTGAAAACTAGGTAGGCTAGTTTGAATGTTTTCTTTCATTCTAATGATTTAATAGTCTGCACTTTCAGTTATCCCAACTCTGCAGTTAATGTTATTAAAAGTTGTTTGCATGCATCTACATTAGTGTCTGCTAGTCTTATTCAAACAAACCAACTGAAACATGCCAAAGTCTAAGAGCGCACTCGCCAGCATGTAGGCCAAAGCCAGTCTGGCGGCTTGCTGTGAATCACAGTTCAGCATTTTTCTGGTAAATGACCATTGCATTGCAAACCTATTTGATTTCTCTT
The DNA here is from genome assembly GCA_023313725.1 of Lithobius niger. Lineage (NCBI taxonomy): Eukaryota > Metazoa > Arthropoda > Chilopoda > Lithobiomorpha > Lithobiidae > Lithobius > Lithobius niger. The sequence continues at coordinate 16,879 of JAHWFP010079014.1, forward strand.
ATTGCTTCCAGCATGCTAAAAAAAAGTGGAAAACCAGGGCTCGAAATTAGAATTTCATACTAGTGACAAGTTTTACTGCAAGCAATGTTTAGGTATTTGGTAGCAAACATTTTCTATTTACTGACATTCATTGTGATGCTCAACCAAAATCTTTGTAGCCTAGAAATACTTGATACCAAGGGTGAATTTTCGGTGAAATGCAGGGAAGTTCTCTTGGTACTATCACCTTCCTCAGGCACGCTTACCTAATAGTAAACCAATAATCAGCACATATTTGCATATTTACATGCTGGAGAGAAGACGGAGTGGGATTTTCAAATGTAGTGAAGCGATCACTAAATTTTAAAGTCATGCTCCGTCTCAGTGGTCACTGGAGTCCGAGCTTTGCATCTTAGTTGGCTTACAAAGCGTGCTGTCCCACTTCTATTTGAGTTGGTTGTCACAATTAGGGCGATGTTGGGGTAGGAAGGAAGGATCCTGCAAATTCATAAGTAGCACACCTCTTTCTGGAAGTGTTGGATGGCGATTGTTTCCATTGCCTGGAGGTGTTCCACATTGGACAAGTTTGAGCGCAGTAGGGTTTGAGTAGGCTATCCTTCCAATTAATTTCATGATGCAACCGCATCTTATGAACAGATATGCCATTTTTCTTCTTGCGCTTGGTGGTGTCTGCTAGGTGTTCGTTGATTCTCATGCAAGCTCGCCATTTAGTTTCTCCAATGTAAACCGTAATGAAAGCTACTTCGCCTATGAATAAACAACCCCTTCAAGGAAGGGGGTGGGGTGGGACAGGGACAGAAATGCAGTAATCATACGTCGATGCAGGCGAAAGTGAAATTGCGTGACCATTTTGTCTGCCAGTGTTACGACTACGAGCCTGCACACCATGAATATTGAAGAAAAACTCTGGAGGTTTGAAGCGCTTCGAGCCGAACCCGTGATGTCAGAAGTAGAGAGGGAGTTTGGTACATTGCAAAAAATTATATTATTTGATTTATATGCATTACTCCGGATTATTCTTAAAAGTTCTAAGTTTCATTTTTAAGAGGTAACCGATAAGCTCTGCTTCCTATCCAGCATGCGAGTATAAGAGGAAGATGATGGTTGCCATAATATAGCCTACAAAGGCTGAAGTTACCGGTCTTAGTTTTTTTTTTTTTTTAACTGGGCCATTTATGCTGCATTATGGTAACTTGCTCTTAACCTAATAAACACAAAGTAAAGGAATAAATCATGCCTTGCGTTATTACAGAATTTTGATTACATTTCAAAAATTGTTGATTGAGTCGTATTTTTCTATAACACGGCTACAATTCGAGGCAAAGTTTGCCATAATAACTACCAGTTGTTGTGCACTTGCAAGCAATCTTGCAGTAGTGGCCTCTGTTGCTGCAATTTTTTCGAGCTCCAGGAAAAACGAGAGATTTATACCGTTTTCAAAGATCTAAAATAACGTGTTTTGTTAGGACATGGACATTACAGGGGTCGCTGCATTCCTATTTTATCTACTTTTCTACTTTTTTTTTCATTCTTACTTTTCCTACCATTTTTGGAGTGTTGTTTAATTGAATAGGCTTTAATTAAAATATAACTGATTAACTTCATAAAACTTCTCCGTCCTTCGTTAAAACAATTTATGTTTTAAGAAATGAGTTAGGCCACATATTTTTTTCACAACGTACTGTGTTTTCAGCCTAGTTTGCAGTATGCTTTTGGTCTTGCTGCGCTCTTCTTTTCATGAAAACTTGGCACTTGTGGCTGGAGATCTCTCACCGCCTGCTCGCGCGACAGAAAAATCAGCTCATCTATGTGCTCGGCCATCAGACGATCAGCACTTTACTGGTGGTGAATCTGTAACTTTGTATTGCATTCCGAAACAGTAATTAGGATTATGCAGTAGGTCTATAGCCTAGCTATGAACATATAAATAGATTACTTACAATATAATTCAGAAAGCCAATATAAAAACTATTTTAAAAACTTTCTAGTTAAAGAACCCATTTTAGTACTTGTCAACTAGGAGGTAAAACGGAACGCTCATAAGTTCGGTGTTTTCCCTACTTCTTGGTGGCAACTTTCCGTACTATTTCCTACTTTTGTTCCTAATTTTTAGAACTTTGTGCTGCGGCCTCTGACATTATGAAACATTTAAAATTGGAAATTACTTCCCAACATTGCCACTTTTAAGTGTTCTGTATACCATCTTGATGTGGCATGTATGTTTTTGTCCCGTGTTCTGATAATGTCTTATTTCTTATATTTTTATTTGTTCTTTTTTTTAGTCCAAAGAAACTATGATCCTGCACTGCATCCCTTTGAAGCTGCTAGAGAATATGTGCGAGCTTTAAACGCTGTCAAACTAGAACGTGTTTTTGCAAAGCCATTCCTTGGTTCCTTGGATGGACACAGCGATGGTATTGAAGCCCTTGTGAAACATCCAAAACGTTTGACAACAATAGTATCTGGTTGTTGTGATGGGGAGGTAAATGTGATGAATTATGCATTGTTGCAAGGAAATGCTTTTATTCATTTTTTTTCCTTAGGCCAAACAAAAAAAAAAAATGGTTTGGTGAGCGTTACCTGACCGACCCTATTTTTACGAGCCGACCCTAAATTTTTTTTCCGTCCAAGGAAAAATAATCTACCTCCCAATTTTGACGCTCCATCCTACGATACAAAAATGGTTCAAATGCTTTCTGGAAAAAGGAAAAATATTGCCCCGTGAACATGAATGTATCATTATTGCATAAAAAAATATTAAATTACAATTTTTGAAGTAAAAACTTTCTGATTTAGTAACAAAAAAAAAGTGCAAAAAAAACGAATTTTCCGACCGCCGACCCTATTTTTTTTTTAACTGCGTAACGCAAACCAAACAATTTTTTTTTGTTGGCCTTATTAGTACCCTATTACTGTATCATGAATACAGTACCTACGGCAATACCAAGCACTGAGTTTGGAAGCATTGTTGTTACCCTTTATTTAATTAATTCATATTTTTAACTGTAATGGGGGTGTATGTCTTTCCTTTGAAACCTCGTGCCCTATCGTTTTGTCAGGATGTAATTAATAAGTAAACCTGTTAATAAAAGCGCTGTTGAATGCCGATAAACAGTGAATACAGTGGCTGATAAATGACATCACGGAAAATCTTTCTGACTACTGAAAAATTGCACACCTTCACCAAGTAACAAGACTCAAATTCAAGTCTCTTAAATTTTTGAAGATTTACCAATCTTCATCTTCAGAAGGGAAACCGTTCCCGTTTTTAAGTTACCCGTTTTTACTTTTTTCTGAAAATTAAGATTGGTAAATCACTGTAAATTTAAGAGACTTAAGTTTGAGGCTTGTTAGGTGGTGAAGGACGAATAAAAGTGCTAATTAACAACGAAAGAACCAGATTGGAGACTGATTTCCACACTTTGCAGTTCTGTTACACTATTTCTATCGTTATTTGAACCAAAACAATGACACTGTGCAGTGCTCTAAATAAGATCCAGACTCTGCACTGCCTTACAGGAGCTAACCTCGTCATTGTCAATATCTGATGATTAAGCCTTAATAAACCAGGAATTCTATAGTTAGATAGTAGCCCAACAAATATGGATAAATTTGAAGTGTATAGTACAAGTACCCAAAGCATCCTCAAATGCCTTTCATCACGTTGCAACACTAAAACCATAAAAATGCTACATGCTGATTTTTGCAATCCTGAAGTGCCTTTTCAGTAACCCTGCGCCCTATTGGTGGGTGGGGGTCATAAATCTTTTAGGCCCGTTGTCGCGGCGAGGTTTTTTATAAGATTCTGACATTGGAAAATAACCAGTGTGTATGTATATATAGGGTGGTCTAAAAGTCTGGTCATACACAAATAACTGCCGATATAATGGTCCTTCGTTAATTCTGAAGACATTTGTAATGTAAGTTAGATATGGGGAAGCCAATGACGATATTTTTAACGACCTTGAAAACAGCATTCAAGGTCATCAGCACTCTGTTTTCCACATGGCGCAAAATAGAGCATAAAAGTGAATTACATAGTTGTACGCGAGCGTCAAACATCACAAACTGCGAAAACAGATTAAAAATCGGGAGTATAATTGCAATAGTTACGAGGAAAACAAACTAGCAACAAAGTCTTCCCAGAACGTTTTAATTGCCATGCATGCCAAGCTTGACTGCATGGCAGTTAAAACTTTCAAGGAAGACTTTGTTGCTATTTTGTTATCCTCATAACTATTGCAATTATGCTCTGATTTTCAATCTGTTTTCGCAGTTTGTCATGCTTGACGCTCGCATACAACTTTGTAATTCACTTTTGTGCTGTACCCTTACACCATTTGGAAAATAGAATGCTGATGACCTAGAATGCTGTTTTCAAGGTCATTGAAATTATCTTCATTGGCTTCCCCATATCTGACTTACGTTACAAATATGTCTTCAGAATTAACGTAGGACCATTATATCGGGAGTTATTTGGTTGTGACCGGACTTTTAGACACCCTGTATGCATATATACACAGGGTGCGTCAAAAGTCTCTTGCTCCCCAACCAAAAGCCATACAGCATTGGGAATACACTCCTGACGTATATCACCAAGTTTTGCCCCTAAGTTGGGGTGCCCTACCCCCTCAACCCCCAGATATAAAACTTCTTTGTTCCTTTGAGAAATAGACGTTTGGTTCCATGCTCGATGTCTGGAACGGATCAGTTGACTGTAATGTACGAACTGTCGTTATACTCATTGACTATGCAAAGGCTTTTGAGTCAGTGGTCCACAGTAAGCTCTTAGCAAAATTAAAATTTTACGGCTTTTGCGGAAAATTACTTGAGTGGTTAACTGATTTCTTGTCCGAAAGAACACAATGCCTTATTGTTGGTGGCACAAAGTCTAACGTAAATCAGGTGATTAGCGGTGTACCACAGGGAAGTGCATTAGGCCCTCTCCTCTTCATTATTTGTCTTAATGCTTTACATTCAAATTCGCAAAATACATCCCTGAGCAATTTTGCGGATGACTCTGAGATGCACAGTCAAATTATTGACAATGGCTCTTATCTCAGCTTTGTATCTGTTACTACAGAGCTCTTGACTTGGCCTGCCTCGTGGCAGTTGCCCTTAAGAAATGTAGCGTACTACATATTGGAAAACCTAATTTTAAATGGGATTATCAATTTTCGCCAGTTTGTTTTACCACACACAGAAACTGTTAAAAATCTTGGCGTTTAGTTTTCATCCAATCTGAAAGTGCGAACTCGCTGTAACCATGTTGCAAAGATGGCTAGCCAGTGCTCCGCATGGATAAAAAGATGTTTACCACGGGAGATGTCGATACACTTGTGTGGGTTTTAAGGTGTATGTCAGGCCTATTCTTGAATATGCTAGTGTTGGTTGGTCTCCTTACTTGAAGGGCGATATAAAACTAATTGAATCTGTACAGCGTCGCTTCACCAAGTCAATTCGTGGTGGTTTAAAATATTTTTCCTACGCCAGGTGGCTTGAATTAACTAAATTAGATTCGCTTGAATTACGCTGTCTGAAAGCAGTTTTGTACCTTACGTATTCATTAGTGCGTGATCAGGTTGATGCTGACTTCTGCAGATATTTCGAGCTCTGTGCTAATAAACCTACACGTGGTCATGCTCTGACACTTGTTGCTGGAACATTGCGCACTGACTGCCGGAAGCACTTTTTTGCTAATGGGTTACATCCAGGTGTGGAATAATCTACCTGGCTAGTTGGCGACAGCTACCTCATCTCATTACATTCTTTTAAGACAAAATTGTGGACTGTAGATTTATCTAAGTACCTGTCTGATTTTATCTAATTTATGTCGGTGGTATTAATTTTTGTTAGTGCCATACTGGCTCGTTTTACTGATATTGTTGCCATGTTTCAATTTTATTAATTTTTTTTTTAACTTGACCCCAGAACACTGTTCTGTTAGTTTTAACTTTACAAGTCTCTTGCTTCGTTAGTACATCTGATTTTATTTTTGGTTGCTTAACAACCGTAGGCCGATTATTAGCGACCCCCGGGTCCATTTCAGGCCTGTGTGCTCAAGCACAAAATGTTTTATTATGATTAATTTAAACACTTACCACCATCGAAGATAACAATCATTGTTGCCTTGAATCTTCGGTGAAGGACAAGCTAGTAACATGTGGCTTTTGTTGGCTCCTTCTGTATGTGTATGAATTCGATGGCTTACATAATAGGGTACCCCTTTGACGTGGCAACTATTCAGGTAACTAAGAGGCCAAGCTTAATAACTTTCTTAATAATATTTGGGGGAAGAGTACTAAAGGTGTGTAGCCCTTTTCGGGATTCTGGCCCGATTGTATAATAAAAGTAAAGGATAATAAAAGAAATCACTAATCATAAAGTATATCGGAAGTGTTCTAAAATTTCTTAGTTTAGCCTGGCTTCCTTGGACAGGCCTACGTGATGGTGAGTCAGCTTGGATGTGTATTGAATTCTTAATAGAGTCGGGGTGAACTAGTGACAGAATGTTTTCCCTTTCTAAAGATCAAGTGGCTCAAAGGCCTGTGGCTTTTAGCAAAAATAACATGTTAGCTAGGTGCTGAAGGCAAATAAGTAATCCAGGTACAGTCTTATGGTACGGTACGTACGTATGCCTAATGAGGTTAATTTTTGTAGGTAATAATCTTCATTACATAACCTATTTTAGTGGTTATAAGGATAACTGAAATTTTTTGGTTGCTTCGAAACAACAACAAAAAAACATATTGGAAGGGAATGGCGGTCAGAACTCTCTTCAACTTCTAACATTATTTGGGACGGAGAAGGACAATGACAATGGACAATGACAATGGCATGCAAAATATCCTAGGAATTTTTCTAGGATATTTTACGTGCCACAGTCGACACGCAAAATTGTCCTTCTCTGTCCACAGCGACATGTGTGTGGTTCTAAAGTTTTTGTGCAACTAACCACTGCCAGAGTATGCCTAAATGGTTTTTTTAGTGTTTTTTATTACGCGAGTGCTTGAGACCACCACTTTCATTACAATCTTGTCGACATACGCCTGTAGTTTGAGTTACAGTTTGTGGAAAAGATTATAAAACCAAGAGTTAGGACTTTGGTGTGTAATATCCCCGTTAACTTTACATATCTGTGTGGTCGTAAATGCTCAAATGTGCAGCCATGCCATTTTTCAGCCGTAAAACTTGTCGTATCATCAGAAAGTGGCCTTGTGATTGATTGTTTTACTGCAGTGCTATTCATATTTGGTCCCAGTGTGTTTTTTTTTTACTGCTTTGCCTCTTTTTGTTTTGTATTCTTCTAAATTCATACTCCCAGTTCGTCTTTGTGTCATTACTCATTAGTAGAACAGTATTACCATCCATGCAGCTTACAGTTTTATGGCGTGTTTACTCCATTTTCAGATTAAAGTGTGGGATCTTTCGCAAAGAACTTGTACTAGGACACTGCAGGCACATACTGGATTTGTCAGAGGAATATGTTTCCCACAAAATGCTGAATCATTTTTCTCCGTAAGTAATTTATAAATATGTTGCATAGCGTACAGGTCTTTGTCAACCTGGATATTGCCGGTTATTGCGTTCTAGTGTACTCTTTGAATGTTTTTTTTGTGCTTTGTGTTGAGAATTAAAATAAGGTTATTTTCTAAATAACGGCAAGGTTATATCTTCTGTTTATTCCCCTGAAAGGAATGATCCAAAGGGAAGCTCCAATCATTCCTTACAGTGGCATAGCATGACTTGTAACCTCTTGTTCTCCTTGCTCCCAGCCACAGAGAATTGGAATTCCGCTTCAATAGTCTTGTCTACATGACTTGAAAAGACGGCCTGACATTCTGCACTGCCAAAACTGTGTTTGGAAGGGATGACAGAGTTGTTCTCTACATAGTACATACGCTATCTGGGCGTTGCACTCCCTCCAGACCTGTGTGATGATAAGCATGCTTGCTGAGTTTTGGTTGTGGGACATGGTGACCTGTTTTACCTTCGGGCTGGCTACTTTAAGAGAGCTGTCCACTGTGTACTGGCCATGGTGTGGTGAAATGGCCCAATTCCTTCCATGGCATACACATAATCACGTGGCTTGAGCAGCAGAGGAATTTTAACGCTGGAGCTCTCTCTACTTTTTAAACAGGCTTCCCTTTGGCAATTGGTCCTTGTCTCAAATAAGAAGTTGGTCAAGTGTGTTGTGGAGGTTTTCTTGGCAGGGGTATAACATTTGGGGCTGACAAGTACAGCTTGATTGTGCCGTGCTGTGGCGCGAGGACCTGAAAACAGTGCGCTACGAAATAAATCAAAAGCCATTCCTCTACGGGCAGAAAATATGAGTTCCATGTAAGCCCATGTTTTGGTAAGAAACGATACATAGCGCGTGAAACCCGTTTCGTATGCACTCCGAGTGTTGGCCGCTAGACCACCCTGATACAATTCTTCAACTGTTGATGTCATTGTATGGTGACCTGCGAATAGCATTGCAGCAATGGTGTGATTCCCATGAAGAGCATTCCATGTGAGACGTCTCATTAAGAGCATAATCGGCACGACTGGCGAACTGCCTTTATTAATGATGTGTGCGGTCACCTCGTTATCGCACATGAAAAGGGTTTTCTTCCTAGTCCAAGCTTTCCCCAGTAGTGACTGGCAACCACGATAGGGTAAAGCTCGAGCAGGGCCATGAAGCGGTCTCTATTCTGCAAGTTCAGGATCTCTGCGGGCCAACAGCTGTTGAACCAGCAGGCAGCAGCTGACGAAGTAACCTCCAAATCCTACTGTAGAATTAGCACCGGGAAAAAATTTGAAGGTCTGGTGAAAGAGAGTCCTTGGAAGAGTTAGATGCCATTACAGGCTGTCAGAAGCTGCCCCAGAGAAATAATTCCCTTTTATAATCCTCTGTCATGGAAACGTGTTGGTGCAGTTTCTTAACGGACTTAGCTAGGCCTAGAAAATATCCGATTATAGAAGGGCCTGCCAGTATGACACGCATGGCAAAATTCAAATGGCCTACGGGTTACTGACCGATGGGTGAGCGTGCCCCGAGGCTAGAAGACCCCAGTGCAGTCGAATGTACCGGCTGCCAAACCTAAGCCAACAAAACGTTAATCCATTAATTACACAATTACGACAATAGAATGTAAAAAAAATGCCGTCTGTTGTCCAAGTACATATGATATACCGAAAAGAATTTTTAGTAGCGTTGTCAGACATACACAATATTCAGGCTTTTCTAATAAAAAGGTTCATAATGAACATTATTTTTTTGATTTTATTATGTTCTTATTAAAGATGTAGAAATTACAAGCAAAACATATTAGGCCACTTAAAAAAAGTAAGTTGGTTCTCGGGCATTTTTCTCAAGAATTCTGCGCGCGCGGGTGGAATTTAATTTTTAATTCTCCTTCGTAGAATCCTCCTCACTGTGTTACAACATTGGGATC